>JBBPMS010000065.1:0-17989 GCA_038090435.1 Phylloporus scabripes | reverse complement strand
CACGCAAATTTGCGGCGGTCAAGCGATTACTGAGTCCCAATGACGCACGCTTGTATAGTGCTTGCTCATCTGTTTAACGAACGAGGCATCTTAACTACATCTCGACAGAAGGGAAAACCAATTAAAGCAAAAGAAAAAGGAGGAAGAGGAGAAAGCGAAAGCAGTCCGTCGAGTGTACGTGGTCGTATATATGAACGTCCCGGAAGCAATTCACCATGCCGCCTCAGACCACAAATTGCATCCTCCCTCTTTCTCGCACACAATACGGAGCTCGTTCCACCGTATCGCGTCCTCATTGATACCAATTTTATCAACTTCAGCCTCCAAAACAAGCTGGAGCTTATCAGTGGGATGATGGATTGTTTATATGCCAAATGTGCGTTCTTATTTGTTTCAACAGTGTCGAAAAGAACCCGTTCATTCGTCTCAAGGTATACCATGTGTCACTGATTGTGTGATGGCTGAGCTTGAGAAACTGGGCCATCGTTACCGCGTAGCTCTCCGGTGAGTGGGTGCTCTCTGTATAGTTCCCGCCGACTAAATGGTGCTTACTTCAAGAGTGGCCCGTGATCCTCGGTTTGAACGCCTCCGCTGTAGCCATACCGGCACGTATGCCGACGATTGCCTCGTGCAGCGCGTGACAGCACACAGATGCTATGTCGTCGCAACATGCGATCGCGAGCTTCGCCGACGGATTCGTAAAATTCCGGGAGTTCCACTCATGTATATCGTTGCGAGGCGATACGCTATCGAGAGACTGCCTGATCAAGGGGCGCCAATTTGATTTGAAGGCAATGGTCATTTGTCCTTCCGCTGTGCGACACCATCGTGTGATCGTTCACGCTCTGAAACAACATGCCAAGGGAGATGGTGCGAGTGTCGTGAGCAGAGACAACAATTCATATCATCCTTCGTTGGGAGGAATGTCATTTTCTTTGTGTTGTAATTTCGGACCAGAAGTCTACATATTTTTATGAGTACCAGTCGTTCACATCAGTTCAATGGTCTCCAGCCCAGAAACTAAGATTGCCGCCGATAGGAAATGGAATGTCTTGTATTGAGCCACCTTTTTTCCTGGTGGCCCTAGGTGACAGATCCGCTAGTTGACGTTTATACAGAACTAATATGTATCACCTGTGCTGCATCGCACTCCTGGATCGGGGTTCACAAAGCTGCGGTGGGGTCACACATCTTGGCTCCCTTTTGCCTTAGAGCAACTGGGATGCAAAAAATCGCAAACGACGGCTCTGTACAACATCATACCAACTCACTCGGCTCATCTTGATCGTGGATTTTCGTGGCACGAGGCTTTGGATCACCAGGTCTGCAAAATCCGGCCGTCTCCAAACCTCTTGATGACGCTTCCAACGCGGTTGGATTTACTATCGCTGCCCCGTCATTAGACATCTCTCTCCCAACAAGGATTAAGTTGGCTCAAGTTCATTCTGGATCCGCCGCATAGTCCAGCGTCACCCTCCATGTCATCCATGTCAGTGGGCTCGCGCGATAGCAATGAGGGAAATTGTTTTACTTCTTACCTTCCCCCCCCCTTCTCAGTCCCGGAAAAAGGTCATTCCCGAGTCCCGCCATTCTCATGAGTTGGTCGCAATACACGAGCCAGAGTGAACGCGTCACCGAACTGAGAACATTGACTGATATCAAGGTAACTCCCGCGGGAACTTCGTGACAACCTGTGGGCCAATGGACTTACTCAAGTCATCGGAAAGTAATTATGAGAATAATATGGAGACTAGACGCACTTCATCAAGAGGATGAGGGATTGAAGTAAATCCACGATGTCATCATTGGAGGCCGCTTTTCGATAGGCAATAATGTGCGACGACAATCTAGCAACCAAGTCTGTGGAGAAAGCAAATCAACATAAAGCACAACTAGCAGCAGTTACATGTTGCTGGCCGCCAAATTTGCGAGGCATATCGATCTCAGACTTCAGTACCTCACTGGTAACTGGAGCCGTAGTCCAACCTGTGTCACATTTGGCCATGTCACAGTGTACGGGACTATCCCGTCACGCGCTAAGCAGAGCCTGATCGATTGCTCACCTAGCTTTGAACATTCTTGGCACTCATTCATCCTACCAATTCGCGAAAGTAGCATGTCGACAAGCGCAAGTGCAGCGCCAATCGCGCGATCTGACGATACAGTCCCTACCGGTTATTTGTATTCTTGGTCTCCCGGAGCTACACGTTCCATACAGGAGTTTGTTGCAAAGGTATGTTTCGCTTATCCAACATGGGTTGCAACCTACCCGTCTCCAGTATAGGCCATCTATGGTGCAAAATGACGGAACGAAGCCTGTGAGGATGCCTCAGTTGCGGTAAATGATACCGTGTTCACCAACGCTTTAGTGGTTGTGGGTGAGACGAGACGAGAAAACTGAATCTCCGTCAGTCGAAAATGAACTGGTCGCTGTCGTGGAAGCAGTAGCTCTTCGTAAGCACGCCAGCTTCATTAGCTCGTTTGAGGCTCACGTCATCCAAAGTGCAACAGGTTTCTAAGAGGATCGAGCAAATCAAGGTAGGATGGATCACTTCTAGCTTTATTTCTCTGACAGTCACATAGAATGATACATCTATTCCTATACGTGGAAGCAAGAAAGCAGGTACTCAGAGTAAAAAGGAAGTCCGAGAGCAGGTCAATCACTGACTCTTTTCGTTTGGGTCTCGCGCTCACTCTCGCGCAGGTGCAATTAGAAGCTGCTGAGAAGCTAAAGGATATATCCAAAAAGTATAGTTTACATGCGGGAAGTGGTAGGTTGTCAAAGATTCCTTGTATTGCATCTCATTTGCATGCTAGGTTGATTCTTGCGCCCGCAGACAAAGTGGATGCAATCTGGGGCAAGATCGCCCGTAAGAATTTTCCACCCGTACACTCCTGTCGCTAATCCTGTTAAATAGTTTCACTTGCTTCTGGCCCTCTGGCTCATACCTCTGCCTTTTGTGCAAAGGTATCTACATTGCCAAAGGATGCTGTCCCCGGATACCAGCATGTCATATGTGTATATATCCCTGATGTCTATGACAAGGAGGGTGTCACTGCTGTACATATGTGTTCATTCAGCCCATACCTAAATGCTCAACTCTTATTAGATCATGAAAGTACTTTTGAGACAACATGGGCTCAACCTTAGTGGAGTAAAGTCTGACCTGTACACAACAATAGGTATGGTTTATCTTTCATTCATACATGTGCACTCTACTAAATTTGACTGGAAGGCTTGGATAGTAAATATCCTAGTGGCATACCTTCAACTGTGGGTGATCTTGTTCTCTTATAAGATGTTCCTTGAAATTTTACAGGTTTGGAAAAATGTGTCATTGCTAAAAGAGTCTGAAATCAAGGTATATAAATACTCAGTGTATGAATTTTCAGTTGCAAATTGTAAATATTTCACAAGAGCTGAAAGAGGCTTATTATGCTGAGCTATCTGTTACAAACACTACCTTTTTTTGCCATCTTATCTTATCTTTTCAAGTCACATGACCTCAGCACATGACCTTATCAGTAAAGTGTTTCAATGCTAAGTCCCTTTATCTTATTTTCCTTGTTGACTAATTATGATTACATCTTCATTCTTCAAACCCGATGGCATCAGCTAGATGTGTCATCATAGACAGTTATCAGCCGCTCCCCTTAGCCCTACGCTGCCACACTATTCAAATTCATTCCAAGTCGTAGTTGGCTATTCTTGCTATCATCCAATCATATCCTACCCACTTGAGTCATAGTGAGTCAGAGATAAGGGGGCAATGCTTACCAGTGCACAGCTAAGCTCCAAGGCTACATCCCATTGCCTCATCACTGCCTATGGATCTTACCCAGCTATGCCCTACGCCCTACAAACTACTGCCTTACCTGATCCACATCTTTGGCTATGCAAGGCAATGTTCAGCTGTGTACGATACCAGTGCACACTGCCTTGCTATGAGTCATATTGAGTCATACTTACTTTATATAGACATTTATCGGTAGATCTAGTACAAACATGTACAAACCCCTAGGTAGTATATAAAGGCCCAAGAGCTGACCAGAGAACCCCAGTCAAGTTCTCTTGGTTTTTCCCCTTGAGCACTCCACTCAGCCCCTCTACCGTTATACCTTAACGCTTATGGACTGAGCAGTATCTCTTTTACTTTCTCTCTAACATTACGATCTAAGAGTACTATGCCCCTCCAGGCTAGTATCTTGAGGGTTGTTTCACTATCTACTTCTCAAACAAGGACAACAACTACAGATTCATCCAAGAGCCTCAAGCCAGCTGAAGGAAAGTCTAAACCTCTTATTAAAAGGAAGCCTGCAATGGATCCCTTTGCATCTGATGATGAGACTAGGTTACCTAAAAATGGGAAATCAACTGATATGGGTAGCAAGGGTGCAGAGAATGATGGTAAAAATGGCAACAAGCCCACAGTAAAGCAAAGGAAGATCTAGCATGCAGTTTGATAACTAGGTCCATTTGAATGTTACTAATTAATCAGTATTCTGAGTCTACATACATACCAATGCATTCAAGATAGTCCTCACAAATACACAGGTATTATACCCCTACTAGGCATTGAATTGGGTGGATAACACATTCTGGCCATGACACTACAAGTAATGCTCACAATGAATTATTCAGTCACATCCCTGAAGATAGCAAATTAGTCATAAAAGCATCCCAATGATTTCCCATAGTATGCTAACCTTGAGATCCATGTTTCTGTTCAGAAACTGTCTGGCATATTGTTTTGCTTTGGTAAGACCATCACTAACACCAGTCTTTTGGTGTTGCGAGTTTGCCAGAGGCTGGACAAAATGATCTACAAACTGTCGGGTCTGTTGTGCTTCCCAGCTGTCTAAAACAGAAAGGGCTGATCGAATGTACATCCAAAGCGCCTCGTGAGCAGGATATTCCCGCACGAGGGATTTCGCATGTTCCAGCAGGTCTTCCTCGACTATTATTCCTACCAAGGATGAATCTCCGCTCTGAAGAGCAGCTTGAGAAAGAGCGAGAATGGAATGAATTGCGCTGTAATCAGATATATGACGAGCAATCCACTCCTTGATCCCTGCGATTTCATGGCGGAAAATTGAAATAAACCCGACAGAATCCATGCCGGTGAGGTAGTCCAACAGCAAACTTTGCATACACATCACTCGATGCGTCCACGCAAAGTAGTTCCGCGGATAGAGTTCACAAGCTCGAGATACCAACTTAAGCTCTTGGTGGAGCATTTCTAGTGACGCGAATTGAAGATGAGAGTGGGTGTCCCTGCATGAAGTAGTGTGGGCAGAATGTACGTCGTAGGCGGAACTGAGAAGCCACCGTCTTTGATACCACAACTCGGCGTGTTTGGCGCAATGCTGTGAGGAAAGAAGGGATGCTATGAATTGCAGTTCAGCGCGCGGATCGATAAGATGCATGAGGACGAGGCGCTTTCTTGCGTTAAGAGCCGTCTCATGCGACGGATTGGTGAGTATTAGAATGGATGTCGAGGCAAGCAGAACGCGAATCAGAGAGTTATCGAGGTCATGTTTTCGTTGGGCGTTCGTCCGAACTGTATGCGAGGGTAGGCAGTTGCGGGCAGACTTGAAGACAGCAACAGCGTGGAGATAGACTCGGCAAAGGACTTTTCGTGGAACACCAAGGTTCTCCTCAGTGAAAAGGAATGGAGAAAACGCCGTCTCTGCTTCAATGCTGTCTGGATTCTGCGGGTGGATCCAGAGGGAGCCGTCTCCAGGAAGGATTTCAATCGTCTTACTGGAAGCGTAGTATGCGTATTGTTATTGCATTCTTCATGAGATCACTCACGGGCACTTGAGCAAGAGTGAAAAAAGGAGTTCATACAGTGCCTCCGCTGACGTTGAATTGGCGGCGTTAAGAGAAGTCATCGGGTGGGCTGACTAGGACGGTCGTGCGAACGTAACCCAATTTCCTACGAAACTTCGGTGAGCATTTATTCCGACAGTCATCAGTGACGGGCTCGCTTCAAGGTGAGTATGGAGCTCTCGGCGTCAACCAAGATTTAGAATGGACACCACCCATCTTGTAGGTAGGTTAATCAAGATTCTGGGATGAACTGCTGGCGATCCTTTACTCCAATGCGAATGGTTGTTAGCGGTTATTTCCACGTCTCTTGCACTTTTTTGTATTCTCAACTCACCATATTGCGTCAGGTACCTCAGGAGTTGATCTCCGGCACCGCGAACTGCCTACCATCACCACATGGCTCTGAGGATCATGATCGCGTCCGTTTATGCCAGCCTTGTTCGAAACCCGCTACTCATCCGAACTTTACAACATCCTACCAGGCTATTTACTGCTTTCAGACCTCAGACGGACAGCTCTTTCTCGCCCTTTTCGAAGGGATACATCCATTGCATTCCAATCGGACATTCCCAACGCGTCGGCGATTGAATACCAATGTACATCCTAGGGAGTCGGCCAACTGGGACTCTCCCTTATCTGTTCGATTGGTTTTGTGCCAATAGCATTCGCCATGTTGGATTCCGCCATGGCCAGGAGGCTCGCCCACCTGCTCGTTGCCATCTACATAACCGGTGCTATCGTTTACTCATCATACTCTTTGTTGATGGGCGCAGTCGTGGAGGCAGAGGCTTTGATCACGCGTGTCTCAGCAGGCACGATAGCTGGTGCAAAGTTGCGAAGCTCCAAGCCAGCTTTGATATCCCTGGACTTTCCACAGGAGACATTACATTGGCCAGCGATACCAAGTGATGAGCATCCGAGTAACCAAGTCACGATGAAAGAATCGCTCTTTCTCTCAAAGGCCTTCTCTCAAAGTCTGCAACCGTGCAAGATTGTCCCATTTTACTACAAAGGCTCGGCAACCTTTGAAGACGATGATATCACAATCACCACCCTCGTAACTTTCAACCGATTCAAGGTTTTTGAGGAGCTAGCAAAACGATATAGAGGTACGAAAATAGTATCCTGGATATGATCGCTTGATATAACGTGCGCAGGCCCTATTTCCGCTGCCGTCCACGTGGTGCCTGGCGACTCTCAACTTGTTCTCGACGCGTTGCACGACCTGTATACATCCATCCCAGGAATGTCCAGGTTCGTCGATGTACACCTTGTCCTCTCCCCATTCGCTCGCCAATTAAACACCTGGCGCAATGCTGCTCGTTTATTCGCACGTACGGAATTTGTCATGATGCTAGATGTCGACTTCGCCATTTGCACCGACATTCGAAGTCACATTCGGTCCAGTTTGAGTGGCGAAGTTGGCCGCGCGCTTCGAGGTGGCCATGCAGCCTTGGTCGTTCCAGCGTTCGAGTACGTCAATCAACGGGATGGCATCGATTTGAATGTTTTTCCCAACACCAAAAAGGTTTTTTTCTTCATCTTACTCTTGTCTTATATCGATAAAGATATGTCTACATCAGGACCTCTTGGAGCTTGTTCGAACAGGAAAAATTGACATGTTTCATAGATCTTGGGCTCCGGGACATAACAGCAGCGATTACCCACGGTTTTATGCCGCTGCTCCTGGGGAGGTGTACAAAATCAAGCAGTATCAGTCCGCTTACGAACCATACATCATCTTTAAAAAAGATGGCCCGCCTTGGTACGCTCTGGGATCCGGCGACTGCACACTGCCTACCGTACTCATTCTCACGCTGCAGGTGTGACGAGCGCTTCGTTGGGTATGGGGGAAACAAGGCAGCTTGTTTGTATGAGATGTATCTCTCTGGAATGTCGTTTTTCGTTCTTGCAGATCATTTTTTGGTCCATCAAAGCCATGAGTATGAAGAAACGGCACGCAAACTTGAGGTATGTGGTTCGCATTGGACTCTCGAAAGCTTTGTCTGATGGGTCACCTGTCTCTTGAAGCGTAAAAGCAATCGCAAGATCTACCAGGAATTCAAAGAGGAAACTTGCCTCCGGTGACTACATTTTA
The DNA here is from genome assembly GCA_038090435.1 of Phylloporus scabripes. Lineage (NCBI taxonomy): Eukaryota > Fungi > Basidiomycota > Agaricomycetes > Boletales > Boletaceae > Phylloporus > Phylloporus scabripes. The sequence continues at coordinate 10,058 of JBBPMS010000065.1, read as the reverse complement.
TGCCTATCCGTACCTCGCCTTAACGGGCTCCATTGATGATGCTCCAAAGGTATCTCCGACAACATCGCGACGCGGGTACGTTGAATACCACTATGGGACAAAACGTGATTGAGGAATGTAAGAAGCTCAAAGGAGTCTCAAGTTCAGCTGTATATGTACGTCTCTTCCTACTCAGGGTCGAGTAAAGCGGCTTCAGCTTCTTTCTAGATCACGAATGGAAAAGTATAGGGAATTCAGTTTCTGTTCGGCGATCAAGTAGGTGGCCTGTCTCTTGAGTGACGAGAGTGAGTTTTGTGGCCGAAAAGTACTGTCATTGGCTGGATGCGGGGAACATCCGTCGGTTACACCGGCATTCGATGTTCGGGTTATTGATAATAGTGCGGTTTGATGGTGTTGGAAGATCTGTGCCTCGACCCAACCTCTACCCGATATGGTTTGGGGATTTATCTGATTGTCTAGACTCCAGATCCACTCAAATATTATTTGATTCCCAATGTTAGTATTCGACAGTTGCATGGAAAACAGTGGACAGTACAGCAGCTATGGTTCAGGATTATTGATCTGCCCGATTTGTTGATTGCACGGACTCTGGTGGGCACCTGGTCTTCACCACGAGTTCAAGCACCTCCCAGGAGAACAATGCGATAGAGTCATTCGCAGCATACGTTTGGCATTCCTTATTAGCAGTAGACTCGAGCGGTACCGCATAGCTGCCAAATTCGCATGTCCGATTAGCCCGACCCGATGATTCATGTTTGCCTCATATTCCCGGTGAAGCGCGACGAAATTTGCCGGTACCCCAACGCTTTAATATTCGCAAGGATCAGATGACATCAGGCGTGTAAGCACCACTGAGCAGGACGGCGTATTTAAATCACCACAGCATTTGACCTGTGTAGATCTGCGACCCAGTTCACGTACAAATTCTGCTGGCCAACGCATCATGAACATGGATACTTGGCTCATCGCACAATGCATGGCAAAACTCCCCCGCTTCACCTATTTTTCTCATCCAGAGTCTTCTCTTGACGATTTCTTCTGTGGAGAGGCTAGCACCATTATGAACGTTAGCCAAGAACGCTCGTCACGGTATGTACAACTCGCGGTTGAGATTTGCAGGAAATTTTACAAAACGCTCTATAGGCCAGCTCCACACGAGCTTCAATTCTTGAGATCTCTGAGCCAAACCCTCGGGACTCAGCCTTCAATGGCGAACAACATAGCGGTCGAGCTCGGACCCTATCATCATCTTGGACGTGCATCGTCTAGCAGCCATTCGTCCGAATTCGCAGACTCCCATCCGAGGATAACGGGAGACGAATGTGTTATGAGTCAACAACTGGATGACCATCACTCCGTCACCAGCACGAGGGACGATTATGCATCACTTTCCGGTCCGATGGAGATGCCAAATTCACATTTTCCGGCTGGTATGCAGGTGCCTGCAACGTCATCAATGACTCTGCACGTGGGATCCTGTGCGAGTAATGGACCCCCTTTAGAGCCGCAAAATACTACCAACGCGGGTTCTAACAGTAGGACTTCGCGGTACCAGTGTAACTGGGAGGTATCCGGGGCACGGCCATGCGGGGAATGGATTGAGGGAGGAAGCAAAGAGATCTGGATACACGTCCGTAAAGCCCATGGCTTGAAGGGAAAATACAGTGGCTGGTGTCACTGCAGGTGGGGTGGATGTCTAGAAAAACTAAAGGTTAGCAGTCTGCGGCGGCACCTCGCGAAGCATCTGGAGATCAGATGGCGTTGTTCTGGCTGCGATACGGTATTTTCACGGTATGACTACGTGCGTAGACATACCAAGCGGAACGAGGAATGTCGTGGCGCTGGTTGCTATCCAATTGGTCCTGGGAACAGCGATAGGGAGCAGAGCACTGGATGAAGGCATCATATCAAGGGGCGAGTCGTTGCATTCAATAGAGATACCAATTTGTAGCGTACTTGACATTTCCTGATACCCAAGCATAGTTAAAGTTGTTTTTGTACGGTACTTACCCGAGCCTAATGTTACTTGGATAGAGACGGCGAGGTTCAAGTGGCCGGACTAGGCTTTGGACTTGACGTGGAAGCTTGAAGAGAAGGTGATCAGGTGGTGGCAGTGCTGACGGGTACGTGTCTGACCTCCACATCTTTCAAATTCCTAAAGCTCTTCAATAGAGCGTGAGGCCGCTTTTTGTGGCGTATTCCATTATGACTACGCGTTGCAGGACACGAACACGCAGAGCTGCATGGCTGGCCTTTGGTTTCGTTGTGCTAGCTGCACTCTCCGTTTCTGCACAACCGGAAACATCGATGTCGGCCCAGAGCGTGAGCAGAGTTCGCAAGCATTGTCTTTTCATTCTCTGACTGTTGTGCTCTTCCAGGTGCAACCCAAGGTCACACCTGAACCTGGCGTCTATGATGTGCCCGAGACACCCGTAAGTCATTACTACGTGTCGAGCTCGAGATAGTGTCATTCACCGGCACTTTCATAGACACCGCGACGCGTGCCGGCGGACGTTGAACGGGCATCTGAAGGTCTGCTCCATTTCTGCTGACGTTGCACGCGACCGGTTAACATACGAGTAGCTACCCGTGCCTTCAAGCTTGCGATGATCACGCTTTCCAACCTCACCGTGCATCCATCACCCTATGACCGTGATCCGTTCTCGCAGTCCGGCACGTCGCAATTATCCTCGTTCCTATCCCCTTATCTACCTGGCGCGCAGGGCCAAGGACCCTTTGGAAGTGCTGTTCGTATAGCGATCAAACTTCGTCAAAATTTATTTCCTTCTAGACTTTTTTCTTGGATGGATGATTCGGCCGCAGCCGCACGGAAAAAGGATGAAGAAATGCGTGCCAAGGCGATCAAGGTGGTCGATTTGCTCCAATATTCCGCCGAACTTGGGAATACGGATGCAATCTACGCGCTTGCCCGGTTGTCTCTCGTACGTTTCCTTTTGTCTTGTATTATGCCTTGAAGGAATATCCTCCACAGTTCCCCCCGAACATCTACTTCGCGTCAGACCCTAAGCTTGCGCACTCGTATTTCTCCACACACGCTTCCTTGACTGGGAATGCCTCCTCACAGGCAATCCTTGCGTTCTTCTACGCTACTGGGTACGCAGATACAGTATCGGTGGATCAGGGCAAGGCTATGTTGTATTACACTTTTGCGGCTCAAGGAGGACATAAAGGTGCTCAAATGGCGCTTGCATACCGTTACTGGAGTGGTATCAGCACATTGGAAGACTGTTCTCGAGCCGTGGAATGGTATGAAGCAGCCGCCGACACAGGTAAGACTCGGTTTCTATTGCGTGTTCGTACTATGGACTGACATATTTTGACAGCCATGGAGATGTTCATGTCGGGCCCCCCGGGAGGACTCACCCTGCCGTACACACATACGCGGCGCTCCGATTTGGATGGAGGAGTGTATGGGCCGGGTGCGAGCGTTGCCTCGACGGGAATCAATATCGTGAAGCCAGCTGTAAAGGCGGGTTTTGCCCAGGCCGCAGGTGAAACATGGGAGGACCTTCTAGAGTACTATATGGTACGTTTTCAGTGCGTGCAGTGAGCGTCTTGGTTCATCGCATCCTTGTTAGTTCAACGCCGATCGTGGCGAAATGGACTTTGCATATAAGTTGGGCAAGATATTCTATCAAGGCAGTATCTATGCGGCCTCGGGTGGGATCAGCTCTGGTTCGGAAGGCGTAGGGCGCATCTGTCAGGATTTCAATCTTGCTCGATCCTACTTCCTCAAAATTGCGCGCCAAGTTTGGCCTCGTGATCCGCTCAGTCCTCTTCAGCACAGCGCTGTAAACGACAAAGCGGAGGGTGTCACCCAACCCGGGTGGGCTGCGAAGAGCGCCGCTTACTTGGGCAGGATGTACTTGCGCGGAGAGGGGGTAAAACAGGACTATGAGATGGCGATGATGTGGTTCGAGCGCGGAGCAGAGTTTGGTGATCGGGAATGCCACAATGGTCTGGGCATCATGTGGAGAGATGGTCTCGTTAAAGGCAGGCAAGACATCAACAAAGCGATAGGTCACTTTTCGCATGCAGCGGGACAGGAACTCGCAGAAGCGCTTGTCCACATTGGCAAACACCACTACGGTACGTACCCATGAGACGATCCTTGTTGGTGATCTCACGCTTGAATAAAGGCAGAGGAGAGATCAAACTGGCAGGAACCTACTTTGAGACAGCCATTCGTCACGGATCTCCGTTTGAAGCCCATTTCTACCTCGCCAAGATCCATACGATGAATATGCATGCAAGTGGACTCCCACAAGGCTATGCGGCCGGCTCATGCGCGAATGCTGTTTCGTTTTACAAGCTCGTTGCAGAGCGTGGCGTTTGGGACGATGATCTCATTGATGATGCTGAGTTTGCCTGGAACAGCGGAACAGCGCGTGGTAAAGAGATGGCTATTCTTAAATGGTGGATTGCAGCCGAAGGAGGTTCGGAAGTGGCCCAGAACAATCTCGCATATGCTCTGGATCAGGGTCAGCTCAATTGTCGTTCCATGTATCTGGCTGACATTCAACCGCGCTTTTCAGACCGAAGTGTTCTGCGTCTGACGCGGTTTGCTCCTATCGAAGCATCGAATGATACCGCACGGCTTGCACTGACTCAGTGGACTCGTTCAGCTGCACAGCGTAATATTGATTCATTAGTCAAGGTTGGGGACTACTATTACCATGGCCTTGGTGTGCCAGACGAACCGGAATCCGTTCGTTGGGAAAAGGCGGCCAAATATTACCAGAGTGCGGCCGACACGCAGCTCAGCGCACTCGCGATGTGGAACCTAGGATGGATGTACGAAAACGGCATTGGTGTACCCCAGGTGAGCTTGCTTGAGGAGCTGGTCCAAGGTTGGTTCACATCCCTCGTCACAACAGGATTTCCATCTCGCGAAGCGCCACTACGATCAAGCACTAGAAACGAATAGCGAAGCGTATCTCCCTGTGTTGTTGTCCCTGATTAAACTTTATGCTAGAAGCATCTGGCATACTCTGCAGGGTGGACAAGACGGGCTTTCTCTATGGGGATATGACGAAGATAAATGTACGTTTTTCGCTCACTCTACTGGTCTGGACTGATAACGAGCCAATTGTAGTGTCCATCACGGAGCGGGCTAACTTGAAACAGGAAATTGATGCTGCTCCTGCCGCACGAGCCGATGGAGAGAAGGATGAGGGTGTTGTCCCCACCGCCGAGGAATTGGAGGACGAGTTGCGGGACGACGGTTCTTGGTACATGGGAAAAGCCAGAGAAGAATTCCACAGACGCCGGATGGGCGAAGCCCGTCGCGAAGAAGAGGAGGATCCCGTCCAGGTTTGTTTGCATGCGTGTCGCGCAGATCGTTCGGTTTGAGCTAATATATTTCAAGTGGGCAAGGGACAGGAGAAACGCTGAAAATGAGCGGGACGGGGATTTTGGGCCCGAAGACTACTTTGATGGGTCGTTAAGGGGCGGACATCGGGGTGAGGAAGATGTCGACGAATTTACGGAGACCATGCTGCTGGTGGGGCTGTGTGTTGTCGTTGGGATCTTGATCTACATCCGCACTCGGATTATGGAGCGAGCACGGCGAGAAGAAGAGGAACGGGAACCCGGGGAACAGCGGCAGAATCTCGGGATGTTTCCTCCACCTGGTGATCCTGAGCGACAAGACTGGTTTATCTGGCGGTGAAGAGGATCTGTACATGTATTTACTAGCGCTCAACCACCACCACACTTTGACATCTAGACTGCCCGTTTGTTTGGTCTTGCTTGCTGAGCTGCCAACAGTCTTGTTGATTCCATACCGTCAACGCGCGCGTCGCTACTTGACGACGGTGACGACGTTGCACCGCTTCGGACACTCATAAGCCTTGTTCCAGTCCGGTCTGCACATTGCACGTCTCCGGGCCAGGTGTCTCACTTCTTGGTTCCCTGTTTTCCACACCGCATTTGCGCAGCGACGAGCATGATGAACCTTGACCTCGAAGCGCTCCAAGACCCCATTGCACGCATTCTGACCGCACCCGGCACGGACCTGAGCACGATCAGCGCGAGACGGGTACGCAAGACGCTGCTAGAGGACCCAGCGTACATGTACTTGGGGCTCACCCCCGAGTTGCTCAAGACGCGGCGCACGGACGTGGATCAGGTCATTGCGCAGATATTCGAGCAGGTGAACCAGACTGCGTCCAATGGGACGAAGCGGGAACGTGAAGAGGATGACGCGGACGGACGACAGGCTGTCGAACGGGGCGAGGGCGAGGATGCGGACGAGGTGTCCGCGTCGCCCAAGAAGAGGAAGAGCAAGAAGAGCCTGGAGGAGAGCGATGCGGCGCTGGCACGCAAGTTGTCGACGGAGATCAACAGCCGGTCAAGGCGCGGTGTGTCGCTGACTGCTGGCGCGCCGAGCCCGCGTAAAGCGAAGCGAAGGACGAAGAAGAGCGCCGCGATGGTGGATTCGGAGGAGGACGAGGAGGACGGGTCAGCCAAGCCGAAGAAGCGGAGTGCGCCCAGGGGCGGGTTTGGGAAAGAATATACCCTCAGGTGATACAATGTGCGGCGATGCGCTCAGCGAGCTGCGTTTTGACCGGGTTTTTGTAGCGTTCCACTGTCTGCTGTGCTTGCAGCGGAGAAAATGTCTCGTCCGCAAGTCGTCAAGAAGTTATGGGAGTATATCCGTCGACACGAACTCCAAAATCCTTCGAACAGAAAGGAAATCATTTGTGACGATGCACTCCGTGCTGTCTTTGCTGTCGATAAGATTGATATGTTCCGCATGAACAAAGTATTGGGACAGTAGGTGACTATTACGCTGGTGATGATTCTTTCACATTTCCTTTGCAGACACCTACATGATGAATAACAATGGCAAGAATGTACGAACTATTACTGACATCTGCTGTACATCTTCCATATTCCATTTATTTATGTGGGCGGGGAATCTTGTTCGAGGACAGTGTGTACCTGTATTATCCGGCACCATACGTTGCAAAACTAGAACGACGACCCTGCTGTTACACACATTGAACATACTAGTAAGTTGAGGGAATGAGAGCTAAGTATATGTTGGATCCGATCTGTGGCGTCTAGTTGGGAATTCGAAGCAGTCGTTAGTTCAAATTCTGCAATTTCATCCATTCCTTATCTGTCGCGTTAAAATCCACTCCCTTTTTCTTCCACCACTGCCGGGCTTTGTCTCCCCCTCCAATGGCGTCCTCCAAGGCCTCCTCGATGTCACACATCCGATATTGGATAGGCAGGCCGCTCCTGTTCCACCACTCCAACACCTCGCTGCGATTATGGCGCGTCGCCCCGGTAAGAGCCTCTCCGTCGAAAAAAACTTGTAATCCACTACCAAGCCACCACTCCAGAACATCAACCTTGCCGAGACAACTTGCGTGGTTCATTACGTGGAGATCATATTGATAGTCGAGCTGTGACCTCCCCCACCATTCAAGCACGTTGACATGGCCAGCCGCACTCGCCATGTCCATAGCGCGTCCAATCTTGAGAGGCAAGAGGTTCTGGTCATGCCGTCGCTTCCACCAGTCGAGGACGGCGATATGGTTTTTCGAGCTCGCCTGCTCAAGCGCGGCCTCGGTGTACTCAAAAGGGAGACCAGCGGCAGCCCACCAATCAAGGGAAGCGATTTTCCCGTTGCGCGAGGCATTGTCAATAGACTCGGCAATCGCGCCCTTCTTTGGGGGAAACACCAAGTCGGGATGGTGCTCGAAACCATGTTTCCACCAGGCGAGTACATTAATGCGACCATGTCCGGATGCCGTGATCGGGATCAAGTCGTCCTTGAAGACGGAGAGAAAGATTGGCTGGTGCTGTGTGAGTAAAAATTCGAGGATGTTGACGTAACCAAAGCGCACGGCGGCGGCTGCACCGAGCTGGGTGGGTGGGTTGCGGTCAGGGTCAGACGCACGGATGAGTGACACGGAGCCAGTGAGCATGGCAAGATCCGTGTCACCTGCGTTGGTCCATTCGTGGGGTACTGGCAAAGACGTGGGTAATCCAAGGGCACGACAGAGGGGCCAGTTTCCTAGATGATCCAAGATGTCTGCCAGAATCTCGACTGGGAGATCTGGTGTACGTGATTGGAACGGATCCGAGTCTGGTCTTATGTCGTTGAGTGAATCGGAGGATGCGAGACTTTCTACTGAAGTGGTTGGGAAGTGATATGTGTGGAAGTCGTGGTGTGCCAACCGCGATACCAGTTCCGGATCTGCGCCTAGCGTAGGGAGGTTGCGAGCCTTGAGGAAGAGGACCAACTCTTGATGAGTGAACTTGGCGTAGGCATTTAGTACAACACTCAGCGATTCTTCATGACTCTATTAAGAGGTATTGGTGAGGAAGTCGAGAGAGAAGGATGACTTGTTCACTTACCGCCATTCAGTAGATAGATGATCGTAGTAAAATCTAACAAAAATGGACTAAGAAATCTCTACTTGTGGTTGAATCTTGGAAGTCCGACAAATATAACTCCGATTGATCCTCAACATCCCGTGGTCTCAGTCGCTCCATCGAGTCCAGAGACATCCATTTCCGACAAGTTTCATACTGTCGAGCTCGTATCGTTTAATAATCCACGCTCCGATTGTGCGGCTACTGGAATAGTCCACGCTGACAGGTCTGCTTCATTCATAGAATCCCTCGACCGTGTTCGCTCAACAGCAATCTGGGAGTTGCCATGTCCCGTAAGTTCAGCTGCACCATTATCACAGGAATGAGTTAAAAGCACAAGAGATATGATTGATGATTTGGCCGCTTACTTAGTTGGACAAATGATGATGATGATTGATGATATTCCATTTCTTCAACAAGTTGCTAGGTTAGGTTAAGGTTAGGCGTTTGACGATCCACTGCCCCGAATATCGGTGATTAGGCTCTGCTGGGTACATGATTTCGATAGTGGGAAAAAATGCATTGTGATGAATAGACACGGGCAGAAGTAAATGGACCACCGTCCCCACATGTCCTCGGAGGGAGAGCGCGTACACGGGTACAAACACACTGGCAGATCCATGCTCACGAGCGCACCGGAGTGGTTGCGCGACGAGGAACGGAGGGGTCAACGTTCAACCGTTGAGGTGAGTGCACGAGTATGTACACGGCTAGCAAATAGTATTTTGCGACTCACGAGCGCACTGGGGGAAGCTGATCGAGGGCACACGCAAGCCGTCAGGCTAAGGAAAGGTGCGCATGCAAGCACGGGCGGCTGGAAGCGCGAGGGTGTTAGCGCAAGTGCAGATCAATCAAGGCAACTAGATGCTCATGGAACAGTCTATCCGCGTGACGCTTAGTCTCCTGCAGGAATGATTCAATAATTGACTAACTGAACTCCCTTAAAGGATGTACTTCCTGAGATTTCGGACCTCATCTTGGCGGAGGAGAGTGGTGTCGACTGGTAATATAAAGACCAGTGGTGGGACAGCCCATTGTCAAAAACCCTGGACAACTGAAAGCGACAACGAAAAAGGGGAGCCGCAGACTTGGTGCAGACGCTTGGAGCAGGTCAAGCACAGAACGAATATTGTACTTTTCTCTGTTCCACTAACTTTGGACACTGTATATCGAAAGCATCGTTATCAGAAAACAAGCATGTAGTGACAAGGAAAGGAATATGATGTATGGAACCACCGACCCGTCCCGTCTTCTTTCCAAAAGGACACGAAAACGCGATAAATGGGTGCTAAGACGTCCGAATTGCTCGTAACACGGCCTGACACTCGAACAGCCGCGTGAACAGTGTGCAGCCATGAGCAACATGGGGAAAAGTTTGGCCGTGTCGCCGCACTAGAAAGGAATAAAACAAGCCTCGACCTTTTACTTTCATAGAAATGTTCGTGAGAACATTTTACTAAGGCTGGTCTACCGCCAAACTAATAGCTCCAACAGCTGCAGCGTCCTCAACATACTCGGCATACCGAAAAACACACCCTCGTTCCTTGAGCGCATCCAACACGAGCTTCCTGTAGGCTTCGACGCCAACCAAACTCCCACCGAAACACAGAATGGCATCCTCTGGTCTGACACCCATTGGTTTCAGC
>JBBPMS010000064.1:64721-79027 GCA_038090435.1 Phylloporus scabripes | reverse complement strand
CATGGTGGCCGCATTTGTTGTGAAATATGCTGTGTCCCTTACTTTTGTTTTTCTGGCTGCCGGTCCCACCAGTGGTACCTATGGTGAGTGTCGCCCATAAAGACTAATTATGGGACACTTATCAGAAGGATCCAGCCGTCGAAGGCCAATTTTTGGGTGTCCACGTCTGCGGTGCTTACCCCTTACCGGCGAACCTCTTATTGGTTCCACAATACGCCGCTCTTGTTTTCGAAGTACTTCTGCTTGCCCTTGTAGCCACTTATTTCATCAGTGGAGTTCTGCAATCTCGGGGTTTGCAGGAATCCGAAATATCCGAGGTGAATGAGCTCGAGCTAATCTTGGTCAGGGATAGCACAATCTATTTTGCGATGTACGTCTAGCAAGCAAACCACTCGTACGATGAACCTAATTCGTATTTTTCAGCATGACTTTGGCGGCTGCATTGGCTATCATAAATACACAAGTTTCAGCAAATGTGAGTAGACATTCTATTGCATTGGATATACACCCTAACACAAAAGCTACTATCACTGTAGAATGTTTTTATATCCGCATCGTTCGCGCTGCAGGTCTTCCTTCCATATTGCTTTGCCCCTCGGTTGATCATCAATATGAAGGAACACAAAAATAGGGTGCATACGAACGCACTTGGAAAGTTCAGCTGTATACAGTTCGCAGTGGTGGCCGTGGAGCTGCCTAGCACCAACGATACTACGACCGAATATAAAACTAGCCTGGATATGAGCACCCACTATAGTGGAGAGCTCTGCGACTTACCAGTTGAAGACCGCGAATCATCACATTGTGTACTGGAGACGAAGGACTTTGCGTAACGGATGGATTGAGGTGTTGTACACTACATGGCTATTGGATGTCTTTTACTTCAGATTTCAAATATTGTCATTCGTCATTGTTTTTACTTTTGCGTCGTAATATGTCTTAAACGTGCATTATAAGAGCTATCGATCGATGTAAGCTTGGACGAGGTAAGCATGGCAAGGCGCTACCTCCGCAGTCTAGCTCACTCCACCGATCACCCTTATTTGCAGTCGTCCCTACATGGGCCTCAAGCCAAACTCCACATCATCCCTCAGGCACTCGCGGCAAGACTTCCCCTGCAACCGTTCAGTGCACAGTCACTGGGAAATGACTATTGACGTTGCCGCAAGTATCAGCTGCATGCATGCACTAGGCTGACTCGGCAGATCAGTCATGGGCCAGGGTTGTTCTCCTCGGAACGGCTTTCTCGAAGGTCTTTCCGTGCGTTGGCCAGTCTACATTCACAAACAGGCCAAACCAAGTTTGTGTTAGCGTGCGCGTGAGTCGGACCTAACGAGCGAGCTAGTGAGCTCCAGTCGAATATAATGGACTGTATTGTTACTGTACCTAACGAGCGAGCTAGTGAGCTACAGGTACAGTAAGTATATGTTATGTTGTAGGAATAGAACGTAGTGCTTACCTCCAGTCGAATATAATGGACTGGAGGAAAGCGCGTACGCGAGGCGAACACGTAGGGTATCGTCCGAGCGTACCAAATAAGGAAAAAAGTAGAAAAATATAACTACTACGAACGGCTGTATCTCCAACAGTTTGTCGTGCCTATCCTTTATGATGTATCATCCTAGGAAGTATAAATTGTGATCATGTGGCGAAGGGGCTGAGATAAGGTGGCCATCTAGGGCTCCGTAAGCAATGCAGCAGAAATCAGGCGCTTGCGTTGTGGGTGAGGTATTCATAGTCGCCATCCCTCCCGATAATCGGCTCTACTTCATCGTATATGAGTATATCGATGCACGCATTCTCATCCCGCCGCATCTGCAAGTCCTCTCTCGTCGCACTCACCTCTTTTTGAATTCGCCTGGTGATGGCCCGATCGGCGTATCCAAGTTCATGTCCCCCGCGGTCTGCATCAGGCTGCTTTCCAAACGCCCAGCCACTATCTTGTTTTCCCATGCACTCCATCAAGAACGCCAGCGATATGAAATCACCGCATGATCAATCAAAGCAGTCAGACGCTTGTTAACACCCCTGAATGGCGGAACAACCTTGTGCAACCTCACATTTCGGACCTTTTGATTGGACCTCTGTCCTTCTCGACGAGAAAACTGGACTAAGGTCCGCTACTCCTCGCAGGCGCGAATGGGTCTTGCCGATCCGAGGATAGACAGCTCATCGATACCCTGGTGCTAAACCATCGCCGGTGATCCGGTTGAGCCGCTGGATAAGTTGTTTGTCGATTATATACCCCCCTCTCGGCTTCTCACCCTTAGAAGTACTAGGGACTAAAAATGGATTCGGAAAATTGATACGGTTTTTTGATACGGGCTTTACATGAGTATGAACGCACGAAGCAGACGGAGAAGAAAAGAACGATAAGATTCACAAGGTATGTAAACCTCGTTGCGAGCATTCCTATCCAGTGCTACTTTGTTGCGACATGGGTAACCGTGAATGTAACAGAACTTTTCGGCGGGGGGATCTTACACTGTGGTGGAGTTCCTCCGCACTTTGTAGTTGTGATAATGGGGTCATCGTTCTACATTTCAACGATGTTGTGTTCCACAGTCAGTAATATGTCCTTCCTTTCCGTGTATTTAATATACTTGCCAGGCTCCCTTGCGAAAAGGACTCAATGGTCCAACGGTATATTCCATTCGGGCCACCCCTGATGCTGCACAACGTTAAGACCATCCCGTTTGGTGTATGAAAGGGACTAACAAGTACTCTTCGCCACCCAGGGGAACAAACTTCCATGCATCATAGCCGTTGCCGCCGAGGATCAGCTTGCCATTCACTTCGTCGACCAGTCGTCCGTCCAGATTTATAGTGTCTCCGTCGCTCACAGTGCCATTCTTTAGTTCGAATTCAAACTGCAATACGAGACAAGTGTCAGCGTAGAGATGACCTGGATGGGTGCAACAGAACTTCGCACAATGGGGATGTTGGCAGAGCCATCCGGAATATTAATGCTGAGTGCATCTGGATTGGTTTTGGACAGCCCGACGTAATAACGTTTGCCCTCTATCTTGGCGCTGATAGTATACCTTCCAGGGTCAAGCGTTATGGGGGGATTTGGGCACATTTGGATTGAGGGCAGAGAGGTGAGGTATGCCTGGAGCGAGCTGAATGGCGTTTTTATGCTGCGAAGAAGATGTAAGATACCAGATCTTGACGCCTTTGTCGCTGCTGCTGCGCACCTGATCTGTTGGTCTTCCTGATTATCTCCCTACCCGGTATTCTCATATTCCAGCTGCACGGTCCTGTTCATCCCTCCGTCCGCTTTGCAACCAGCTGATGCTAATTCATTGACCTGCCACGAATGTCATCGTCCTATTCTCTGAAGCGTATCTTGGGCATCCCCCTCCAGGACTCTCGGATTCGTGAGCACCTGAAAATCAGATTAGTGTCCTCCAAATGTGTCAGCCGACCAACGAGAAACTGCCATGTGCATGGGCGGCTCGCATCCAACTCCAACTTTGCGCCTGGCCTTCAGGCACTGATGCCTATCCACATGTTGACCATAATCCCACTCTTCGTCCGTGCAAGTTCCGAAAATAACTGTGATTTGGATCGATTGCGGACTCCGTTGACTAGGTGAGTTTGGTGTCTGACGCCCTCGGATCCAGAATTCGCACGGCGTTATGCAGTTTATCTAAGCGCTGACAAAAAGTCAATCCGACCCTCGGACTCATCTCACTCTCTTCCCCTCGGCTCTCGGGGTGTAGGCACGCCCAACTGCAATTATTCATTTGATGTACTCCTGGTCTGCGGTCAATCCGTGCAACGTTCTACGCAGAACGCCGCAGATAGGGCATCATCAGTTGATGGTACACTCTGTACATCGAGCAGCTTTAATGAATGCTTGTCCTTGACATGTCATTTCCCTCGAGCAGTTCTTATCATGTCAAACTGAGGAACAAGGTACTTTCCTGTAGGATCGATCAAGGAACGGACGTTGCTAGTCTCGCGCTACTGTGGAGTCGTAGAACTACGTTTGGTCCTACCTGGGTCAGAGTATCTTGTCTTCCAACGCTTACTGGCCCTGGTAATTCGCGATACGATGTCGAACTTCAACCGTACGCCATCTAGTCTCAACTGTACTGTTTGCAAGCGCCGAACGTTCACATTCTGTCCAAGACATAGGCTTCTCGGCTTCAACATGTATTCTGTCCCTGGTCAATCCCTGGAAGCAGGCAAGGGGAACATAAAAGCTGAGTGCAAGGTCTGATGTCTTGCCAACTCTTTTTTTCCAGGATGTCTGATATCACCAGCGGGATCTTGTTCCTCCAACAACTCAGCTTTTCCAAGGTTAGTCGCTATATACATTTGAGCATCGTGAGTGCTTAATTACCGACATGTTGGCAGTCGCAAGCACCATGGTCTTGGTGTATGATTATCGTATGTTCCGGATTTCTTCTGCAGCATCGGTATCTGACAGGCGTTTTCGTCAGTGCTCGTGTTTGGGATCGAGGTAAGATTGAGCAGTTTCTTCGATATTCTCAAAGCCTCATTACGAGGTTCACAAGGTTGAGTTTATCTGCGTAAGTGGTCTCCTGTTTCATTGTTTCCTTTAATTGATGCCGAAAAGGCTAGAAAATGGAAATTCGTCACATTACTCTACGTGATTGTGCGATACATGAGCTTTTTCCTCATAACGTACATGTTCAGGCTCACTAATGACACAGTCAAGTTGAATATGTTTCAGGATTGACTACTTTTGTAAGGAATCTCTTATTGTACAGTATCACCGAAATACTCATGAATGCAGTTTTGAGTATGTTGAGCTTGACGCCATAGGTGAGTCACTCTCATAGACAGTTGGTTGCTATTCACAAACCTAATCGATTTGCAGGAATAAGTTCTTGGATATATACTGGAAGATGTAGCTTGAATCAAATTGTCCATTTTTCTATAGATGTTGGTAAAGTTGGTCTTGTTGTTCATAGGTCTCGTATGGTTTCAATTGCGTGTATGGGCTCCATACGTTTATCGCGTCGCAATGGACAGTATGTTGTGCAACGTAATATGATCATTTATTCCAGGGTCTGATACTGTTTCTAGTAATCATGATAACACGGTTATGTGCGCTAAGCGCTGCTCATAGCCATTCATCGACGAGCACAAGTCGCTTTTTGAACTCCCCTAAGTTGGTCCTAGGTATCGTGGTGACCGCTTTTATTGCGAAATATACTGTGTCCATCACGTTCCTTTTTCTGATCACAGGTCCTAGGTCCCAAAGCGGTATCTACTGTGCGTTCTACTCTCGTCTCCCAGAGAGGGTTACTTATCTGAAAGTTCCAGCTGTCGAAGGACAGCCTTTAAATGTCCATGTATGTAGTATTTTCCCGCTACTAACGAACCCCATGATGGTTCCGCAGTACTCTGCACTTGTCTTTGAGACATTGCTGCTTACCCTTGCGGCCAGTTATTTAATTGGTGATGTTCTACAATCACGGCATTTGGTAGGACCTAGGATGTGGAAGGTGAACGTTCTCATACGTATCTTGGTCCGAGACAGCACAACCTATTTTGCGGTGTACGTCTGCCGAGCGGCACAGCCACACATTCGACACATCTAATCCTTTTGTTTTCAGCGTGATTTTGGACGCTGCATCGGATACCATAAGTTCACGGTCGGCGCCAGATGTGAGCAGACACACGGCTATAGTAGTGTCTAACTGACACTGAATGTATACAGGATCTTTATGTAGCCGAATCTTTCGCGCTAGAAATCTTCCTTCCATATTGCTTCATCCCCCGATTAGTCCTCAATATGAAGCAACACGAAAACAGTGCTCATATGAGCACAGTTGAAGAGCTGAGTACCATACAGTTCGCGGGAGAGCTACCTGCCGTCAATACGATCGAAAATGAAAACGTGCTAGATATAGATACGCTCGCAGAAGAGCCCGGAGAAATACATGTCGAGAGTCGCAGACAGCCCCAAGCTCGCGGAAAGTAGACGATTTTGCGTAGTGGATAGACTGTCATTACCTGTTGCGCACTACAAAGCCAGGTACTGGGTGTATTTGTCAAATACGACTGTCGTTGATATTTCTAATATACGATTTGAAGTGAGAAATATAAAGATCGCAATGCCGGAGAAACAGAATGCTCTGACATAGCAATGGCATCCCATGAATTCCACACCCACGCTGTCGCACCAGTAATCTGGCGATGTCTTGATAATTTCGTTGAGTGTCACTGGTTTTCCGGCGAAATCAAATCAACGTTACCGGCGCATTGAGCGCATCAATATTATCCCCAAACATACAAAATTCTCGCTCCTGTTCCCACAGTAACAAATGACTAAGTACTTCAAAATAAGCTGAAGAGAGGCATCTTTGTTTTCGGACTTCTGCTATGGATCAGCACTTCGCTTCAGCTTTGCGATTAGTACAGTGACGAAATTAGAATTGACGACTGACATCATTTTTCTATCTCACTTACACGCCTGGTCAGTTGAAGGCTTGACATGACAAATGAATAGATCACGATGAGGGATGAGGGATGCGTGAAAGCGGTGCTCAGGCACAGGGGTCATCAAAAATTGGGTAAAGCGGCCCGTCACCAGGTACATATGACGTAATGGTTTAATAGTGGTCTTCGAACTCATCAGATCAAAAAGCCCCTTCAGCACTTCTTGATCTGCGTGAGCCCAATGCCAGAAGATCAACATCAGGCTGGCCACCAACCACAGAAGCCCCACCTTAGACTCAGAGTGGAGTCGGAGCCGACAGGCATATCCGTCTTTCTTCCCGAGAACATCTCGCCGGACAAGAAATCGAGGACGCGGAGTGCCTTCAATGGTGGCAACAAGACTACAGAAATCGCTCCTGCTAGATCAGCACCATTTTGGCGTTCCTTTGAACTACCATCTACACTGCAGTGGATACCCGCTAACTGGAACTGGTCAAAATGGAAACCAGTTCTACGGAGCGCTTTAGGTGCTTGGATCAGTCTCTTGTTATTTCTCATTCCTACGTCGCTCAAAGTCATGGGCCAGGTATGTACTTCATGATATAGTTTTTTTTTTCTTTTCCTTGATGCTAGCAACTTTTAGGCAGCGTTCCTGATCATCATTGGTGAGCTACCCAGGCGTTCGTCTCATCCAAGTATTGGCTCATTAATGCACAGCGGCATTACTCTCTCCTCCAAGTGATCCGTTCGTTGCTGTACTGCAGCGCGAGCTCGGAATTTTGTTGTTCGCTGCAATTGGTTGGGCGTCAGTACTTTTCCAGCGCCTAACAACCGGTCCCTCGTTGACCTTTTCACAGTTGGTCCTGTCTCGGAATGAAGTTGGCTTACATTGCGCGATCGTACAAGGATACAACTCCCTCTTCCGCAGCGGTATTTAGTGGCCAGTACCTTGAACCTGCGGTAAGAAAGTCTACCATATCGACGTCTGTCTTGCAGTTGATGGCAGGAACCTAGCCTACCGTCATCATGGCTGTCTTCCTCTTCATTTCAAGCTTTGTTCTCTTGTATTTCAAATCGCGGGTTGGTCCTGGGCCGCTCATTTTTGCATGTATCTTCGGATGCATATGTGTTGGTGAGGCAATCATTGCTTGTATGCTCATCACTGGCTTACACATGAAATCGGTGATTCAGACATTTCTATGACAACGGCTGTTTTATTTCCGTTCCCCTACTACACGGTCGGTCAACCAGCCATGTCCTTGAGCATGATTGACGCATGATGTTAGATTGGGCGGGCTATACTGATCCCGTTGGCATTTCACTCCGCTATTTCTCTGACTCTATCCCTCATCTTATTCCCGACTTCCCTGTCAACTGTATTCACTACGCGTCTTCGAGATGTGCTATTATCTCTTGTTTCCGTGATCAAGCAACACCACCACTGCTTACAGCAAGACGTCACTGCTTCCGACTTCTCTGCTTCTTCGATTATTGCAACCGTTGGTAAAGCAGAAGGCGCCCTGACAATGCTTGGATCTGCAGCCAGCCTGCAGAAGCTTGACATTATTTACTCCCGTTTTGCGCCTATGGATTTCACGCAACTTCATTATTTGACGAGGGGCCTCGTTGCTAGGGCAAGCGGTATGAATATGTACTATACGCTCATTGACCCAACGAGAGAGAGGTTTCCCATCATCTCTGCCCTATCAGCTCCAGCGACACCAATATATTATTCTCCGTCCCACTCCCGGGCCCCATCTCCGGCCCGCGACATCGAGGAAACACATGCCAGCGCAGACTTGGAAAAGGAGGATAGTTCCGGATTCGTGGACGGCGGGTCGATGAGACATGCGTCACACCATCATTCACAAGCGCATCATCACACAGGACTACACCATCGAGTGCCTCATCTCAGACGACGATACATGCCACACAATATTTTCCATCACCCCAGTCACTCACACAGCTCTCTTCGTCATTTTGCATTGTCTCGCGCTGCAAAACCAGAGCCAGTTGTAGGAGTTTTCGAATCGTTACGCTATCTAAACCTTGAAGCGACACACATGTCCTACCAAGATTCAGATGCACACACTGCAAGGGCCACTGAGCTACTAAGCGCTAGCTGCCAGGACCTGCTCGGCAGCTGTGAGCGTGCGCTTCAGGGCACGACTGACTGGCTTTGTTCTGTCCAGGACAATTGCTTCAGACTCTGGATGAGTCAACAAGAGAAACTCCAAATTCGTACGGAAAGGATCAAGAAATATGAGGACCTCCATCGCGAACTCTCGCTGACCTTGGCAGACTTTACAAACAAGAAAAGGTACTATCATATGTTATTCATTCTACCAGTATTGATACCATTTATGCAGATACACCGTCCTCGATCCATACCGACACATGTTCACTTCCGCTGACGATACGGCCACGGTACACGAAGCCACACCTCATAGACACCTTTTCCATTGTTATGTCTACCAATACCACTTGATGCGATTCGCCACATGCATTCAGGATATGGTATGTGACAGCATACTCTTTCCCCTCCTCGAAGATTGAATCTGCATAGCTCAGCGAAATAATCAGACTAGAAAATGAAAGAGAAGTACCCAAAGTGTGGTTTCCGAAGGTTCACCTGTCTAAGTGGGTGCACCACAGAGCCTGGGAGCCATCCGAGCTGGTGGACAGAGATGATGATGAAAATCCTGGTTTGTTTTTCTCTTGCCGTTTGCACGCTAGCATTGAACAGCGCCGAATGGCCTTTAAGATATTATTCCTGGCTTGGACCCGACCTCGCCGACAGACTTGGGGAAAGCAGTCCGTCGAGATCCGGATGCTTTACCCCCCCGGAACGCACTGGAGAAGGCCATGAATTGGGTGTTCTATACGGCAAAAGGGATGGGAGGGGGCAACGTTCTGTTCGCCCTGAAAGCCGCCATACTGACGAGTTAGATATACCCTTCCTCGCTTTTCCTAAAAGAAACCAAGTACTGAATCAAATGTAGTTCTTCTGTCGTTGCCGTCTTTTCTCAAGTCGTCCGCGGAATTTGCATACAGTGCGTCTTCCCGATCGTCGTACTTTATTTGCTCACCATGATTGCAAAGAGAACAAAGCTGTATGGGCAGTGTGAGTCGCGTTCTTAGGATGCAAAACCTAGATCTCAATGCAAATAGAATTATGGGTCAGCTGACTCTCGCTCGGTTCCGTGGGGACACCACCTTTGGACTTCTGACACGGATAGTTAGCACCTTCGTTGGCGGAGTCATTGGTATGGTAATGTGGTGCGTGTCTGCTTTAATCCATGCGTACGACGGGCCCAGATAGCCATACGCAAGGTATATATCATCGGGATCCGGCAAAGGAAACCCCTTTGGTATAGCAGCCGTATGTTTCGTCTGTTTCCCTTTCATTTTCTTCTTCCGCCTCTATTGGCCTGTTCCTCCGATGACGAACCTGATCATATGGGTCACGGTTGCTCTGGTAAGTGCAATGATATTGCATCCATATTTTTCTCAAGACCTAATGGGAATCGAAAGGTTATTGGATATTCGTATCTAGATACACATCTTCCTACATCCTCCTCGCAGGGATATGGTTTTGATGTTACTTGGGCAAGTCCTATGAATTACCTTCCTTACCTTCCCTTACATCCTCGAACAGAGACGGTTCGTCCTTGTAACCATTGGAGTGACTGCTGCTGGGTATGTCATTTCGCTCACACCCAATGATCTTGTAATGAGTACTTGGATAGCATTTTCTCTTTCCTTCCTCCGTCGACAACAATTCGTCTGTATCAACGAAAGACATTAGCCACCACAACTGCAGAGATTGGATCCATCTACTGTTCGGTGATCTCGTTTGCAAACACGAAGAAGGAGGGCGAGCCAGCTGTAATCATTCAGCATACTTTAGCGATCATCAGCAAGCTGAAGAGGTCTCTGGTATTGAAAGAAAACATTGTATATGAGGTATGTCACGACCCATTTATATTTCCGACTTCCACCGTGTTCATGTGTTTTAGTTCTCGCTCCGGGGCAAATGGCCCGCTGAGAGATATCAACGAATCCTTGACCTGCAGATGTAAGACATTTTGATCCGAGTTATTCCATCGCTCAACACAACTCTCACAGGCAAATATCAAAGTTATTGTCTCACCTGACGTCGGTCCTCGAACAAATGGAGCCCGCATGGGTACACGCCTTCCTGAAACGGACACAGCTGTCCAGTGCGGATTTTCAAGGCGACGTATTAGCTGTCATGAGTACGTTGCACTCACCTCCTCGATGCGAGCCCTTTGGAACGTCTTCATTAGGTTTGATATCATCTTCCCTACGAACTGGGCACCCTCTACCTCAAGTGACACCATGTCCGCTGGTAAATCGTTTCATGGAGCATCAACATGGCTTGAAAGTCATAGACGAAGAGTATGAAGAAGATTATGGCCTACCAAGCGTGCTGACAGAAGAAACACTCGAGAGCCTGCAGTACCTGTGCGTCGCCCACCTTACTTGCATCGCCGTTTAAACTTGTTTCTTTTTCATCTTAGGATCTTCTCTGTCGGTGTGTCGACCACGTTTGGTATCGTACTACGTTTGGACAAGTTGATGGTTGCAGTGAAAGAGCTGGTCGGGGAGCAGTACCACATCGACGGCGTTGGTCTTCCGTTGTATCGTCAACGAGGACGTGGGGTGGAAATGGCTACTCCTGTCCCTACCATCATACCTGAAGGGAGTGCATAGCAGAGTGTTGGGGGCCAGATCTTTGTGATGACTTCAATTACTCCAGTGCAGCAGCTCGAGTCGCACCGTTTTGGCGATTGTATGTTAACTGAATAAAGTCAGGCTGTAATAGTAGGAAAATATGCGAAGACTTGCTTACACGTACTAGAGAACTGTGACTGCTGTCATACTGTAGTCACACATTGCGCTTCGAATTCCTAGTTTTTTTGCCCACGCTTCATACATGCATCGTCGTTTGCAATGTCGTCCAGAGGACTTGGCCACCGAGTAGCGTCTCGAGCGACATCCGTCGTTGTGCGCTTCATCGCTTGGCCCACTGTGCTTGAGTCTTGACATCGCTTGAACTTCAAATATTGGTAACCAAGGCACTCGCCCCTTGTTGAAACTGCCGAGACTAACCAGAGTCACAGAGCACGGGCCTGCCGGGACCTTGGGCCATGCGAAAGGCTTGAAAGCAGCCGATTCGCGCTAATAATGCCCAGTGTAGAACGATAGAGGACTACCACTGATCCGGGAATGACAACTAGTGGGTGGAGTCCCGGGTCCCTGGCGCGGTGGTAATGCTAATAATAGTTTCCAGGACAGGCCACCTGGCCGCCCACACGTGATCCGTACAAATCGTATCCTTCAATGAAAGCTCGCCTTGTCCTTGCCCGTCTATCGGATCATAAAACTCATGTCTGGTGATCAGCAAAACGATGTACATCGACCAACTAGGCCGCATCTCCAGCTCAAGATATGGCCAGACCAAAGAGCCACAACTGCCATTCATCCTGATTGTACTTCGGCGGATACGAAAACGAAGACGCTAAAATTTACTTTGAATAGCGAAAACACCACTACACCCACTTCTCCTGCAAATTCAACCCCATTTTGGCGTTCTGTGGAGGTTCCATCCCCATTACGGTGGATACCTGCGCACTGGAACTGGCTGAAATGGAAACCGGTTCTACGGAGTGCCTTCGCTGCTTGGATTAGTCTCTTGTTATTTTTCATTCCTACAACACTCAAAACGATGGGCCAGGTGCGTTTTCCATGTTATGCCTTGTTTTTGGTCCCATCTCCCATCGATTTTCAGGCCGCTTTCCTGATCATCTTCGGTAATATACGAAAGCCTCTGCCTCTTGCGTCTATTCGCTCATTGATGCACAGCCGCGTTTCTCTCACCCCCAAATGGCCCATTTGTTGCTGTACTCCGGCGAGAACTTGTAATCTTAACATTTGTAGCAATAGGTTGGGCGTCAGTAGTTTTGAAGCACTTCGCAATTGATTTCAAGGTTGACCCTTTTTTCCCCCATAGTTGGTCCTGTCTTGGCATCAAGTTGGCGTATATTGCACGGTCATACAAAGATCCGACACCATCCTCTGC
This sequence comes from Phylloporus scabripes, assembly GCA_038090435.1. Lineage (NCBI taxonomy): Eukaryota > Fungi > Basidiomycota > Agaricomycetes > Boletales > Boletaceae > Phylloporus > Phylloporus scabripes. The sequence goes on along the minus strand of JBBPMS010000064.1, from coordinate 66,501 downwards.
CGACGTCTTCGCTGGCCGGTATCTTGAAACTGCGGTGAGTAGGCTTTGTAGAAGTCGGTTTACCGCGTCCGGCTTATGCGAAGCTAGCCTACGGTCGTAATAGCTGTATTTCTCTTCATTTCTAGCTTCGTTCTTCTGTACGTCAAATCGCGCGCGGGCTTTGGGTCACTCCTTTTTGCCTGTATCTTTGGATGCATGTGTGTCGGTGAGACAAGCATTACTCATACGTCCGTCACCTGCTCACAAGTACTAATTGTGGTTCAGACATTTGCTTGACGACAGCTGTTTTATATCCCTACCCCTACTACACGGTTCGTCCGCCAATGTCCCATTTACACCGAATCGGAATTGAGACAGTATTAGATTGGGCAATCTATTCTAGTTCCATTGGCTTTCCACTCTGCCGTCTCCCTCACTCTATCTCTCATCTTGTTCCCAATTTCTCAATCAACCGTGTTCACTACGCGTCTCCAAGACGTGCTATTATCTCTAGCTTCCACGACAAAACTCCACTACCACTGCTTACAACAAGACGTTACTGCTTCCGACTTCTCTACTGCTTCGCTTGTTGCAACCGTCAGTAAAGCAGAAGGTGCACTTGCGATGCTTACATCTGCTGCCAGTCTGCAGAAGCTCGACATTATTTTTTCCCGTTTCGCCTCCACAGATTATGCTCAGCTCCATTATTTGACAAGGGGACTGGTTGCTAGGGCAAGCGGTATGAATATGTACTATACACTGATTGACCCGACGAGGGAGAGGTTTCCCGTCGTCTCTGTCCCATCAACACCCGCGACATCAACGTATCCTTCCCCGTCCCATTCTCGGGCCCCATCTCCCAGCCGCGACTCCGACCAACCCAATAGCGCAGATACTGAGAAGGGTAATAACGTTGGTTCGTCAGACGGTGGAGCGATGAGGCATTCGTTACACCACCATCTACAAACCCATCACCACAAAGGAAGACACCACCGCGTCCATCACAAACGACGACACCTCGCGCACAATATTTTCCATCACTCTGGGCACTCGCACAGCTCACTCCTTCAGTTTGCATTGTTTCGCACTACAAAAACAGAGTCGGTTGTTGGAGTTTTCGAATCCTTGCATTATCTTAACCTCGAAGCAACACATATGTTCCATCCGAATTCAGATGTACATGTCTCGAGGGCCACCGAACTACTGAGCGCTAGTTGTCAGGACTTGCTCAAAAGCTGCGAACATGCGCTCCAAGGCGTATGTGATTGGCTTGGTTCGGTCCAGGACAATTACTTCAGATTTTGGATGAGCCAAGAAGAAAAGCTCCGAGTTCGTGAGGGCAGAATCAAGAAATACGGGGACTTGCATCGCGAATTCTCACTAACATTGGAGGAGTTTACAAACAGAAAAAGGTTTTTCCCGCATCTGTACTATATTCCCTCAATGCTCACGTCGTATCTCCAAAGATATACCGTCCTCGATCCGTATCGAGGGATGTTCACTTCTGCTGATGATGCATCGACAGTGCACGAATCCGTACCACATAGACACCTATTTCATTGTTATGTATACCAATACCATATGATGCGGTTTGCCACGAGCATTCAGGACATGGTACGTGGTGTGTTTGATCGTCTTTACACTTGAAGATTAAATCGTTGCAGCTCCGCGAGATAATCAGGCTGGAAACCGAGAGAGAAACACCGAGAGTGTGGTTCCCGAAGATTCGTTGGTCAACGTGGGTGCTCCACTCATCATGGGAGCCATCCGATATGGTGGAGATAGATGACGACGAAAACCC
>JBBPMS010000064.1:14439-42518 GCA_038090435.1 Phylloporus scabripes | reverse complement strand
TTCTTCTCCTGTAAGAGCAGTCGGCACCATCTCCTACCGATCCAATCACTGACCGAAGCGCCGCGGAGGGCTGGAGTGTGAGACTACTTAACTTGTATTGGTGCTTACGGGTTAAAAGCGCGAACGTTGGCTCTCGTTGACCCAAGAAGGACTGGTCGTCACGATGTCTAGTGTCTATATTATGGCTTCATCGATTCTGGGTATGGTTCTCCTTACCTTCTTCGCCGATTTGGCTATTTTCAAGTTTCGCAAATTTTTCGTGTCGGGCAAGATATTCTCCGCTTGTGCCGTTAGTGTCTCAACGGGAGTATCGGCGCTGATTACTAACTACGCATCTCACAGAATGCTACATCTGAAGGGGAGAATAGCTACAGTAATAAGCCTCTGACAAGGTAAACATCTCGATTTTCTCACCGAGGTGCAACTGTGCTGAGGTATTGTGTAGGGCACAGGTCATGCAGGCCTTTCCAGAAGGCACTTGGCAGCGGGAGGCATATGATGATTTCGAAAAGGCGCTACTGTCCCAAGATCCCGTATTCCCGTGCATCTACGCGACCAAGGGCTTTCAAAGCGATGGTCAACTCTACTTGTTCATTGACTCTGACGACCTCTCTGACTCACGCTACATTCGGTCCCTGGCCACTGCGCTGAGCATGTATCTTCCGAGAGCGCGGGGCCTGCGCCCAAACACCTCATTTGTTTTGCTCGCGAGGAAGATGCCGCTGCAGAGGACGACTGAAGAATATAACACCCTTTTCTGGGAGCTACTAAATGGCCTCGCCAAGCTTGACACAAAACCATGGCCCATCAAAGTGCCTCGCGACATTGACACCGACTGGTGGTGCTTCTGCTTTGGGGGAGAACTCTTCTTTACGGCAGTCCAGACGCCCGTGTACCAAGTGCGTCGCTCGCGCTACGCACCTAGTCTCACTATCGCGTTCCAGCCCAAGTGGATATTTGACATTCTTGTTCAGCACGGATGCGAAACGCGCGGGGGCGCTCGCCAAAGTTCGCACGCTCCTTGCAAAGTACGATCCTATTCCCCTGAGCTCCGAGATCAACAGATATGGTGAACCCGGTTCGCGCGAGTGCAAGCAGCACTTGTTGTTGGATGAGAATGTGCCCGCCGCCTGCCCTTTTGACAAACTAGATGACTCTGTGGTCTTGAAAACCTAAGGTAAGCTGATTTCTCAGCGTTCCAAACGTGCGTTCTGATACGCACTTGAAAGAATACATGTCCCATGTCATTGTCAAACCGAAACATGAGGAAAAGAGAATAGTACGAATCAGAGTCAGAAATCAGAATCAGAATTGAGCCTTGTGTTCTCGTTATCAATTTCTATCTAATCCTGATATGTCTCCTAGACTCGGACATATGAAAGCGATGCTTGACCTTTCGGGATCTCTGCGCTGCGATAAGAATGGGAAGCCAATGGTTCGTCCCGTCTTTCAAGGAGATTCTCATCTTGGTTTCATGTTTCATGCAAGTGTCGCTGACAATGATGATGCCATCTAGCATTGTTGAAATTCGACGTGCTTAGATCAAGATCTATGACTCGCGATCAACGTGCTCCCCCGTATCACCTTGTTGCCAAGCAGTGTGAGACCTGCTCTCAATTTGGATGACTGTTTCACTTTTAAACCACTTTGACGCCGTGAATGACCGAGGATATCGCTTTGAACTCCAGTCTCGCGATCGAAGATGAGTTGATGTGACAGATTGTTAGGCCGACTCGCACGTCATTCATTGAACGTACCGGATAGGACCGTGTGGTCTGGCTGATCCTGTGGTGACGGTATTCATATCTGAAGCACCAAGGTAGAGTGTGTGGGAAGACGGGTCAGGGAATCCCTACATTCAGGATCATCTGCGAGGTAGGTTTCAAAGAGATCTCAAGCCTACGCTAAAACACCTGAAGAGAGCTGAGACTGGAATGCGTTCGAGAAAGTTGGTTATCAGCGAGGCGCTGGAAGGCACAGTGCAAGTTAGACGCGACAATCTTGAACATGATGTTGGTTGCATATCGCCACTACGGATTCTGTCAGAGTGCGATCTTCTCCGCCCCAACTTCACTCTGTCATCCAGCCCAGCACTACCCGCTGTAACCTCGGGATATTGATGATGGGCCCCAGCATCGTACGACGTGAATGCCGCGACAGTTGTATTCGCCGTCAGTATGTTATGGACACACTCGTACCCGCCAAGCCCATTCCCCAATGTCCAATTACTTCCAACTCGCATTTAAAACCATGTGGTGGCGCGACTCATCGGCCGCCGAGTGAGATGTCTAACTCCGAATAGCATGCAGGCGATGCCTGATATATAACCCTCGCCACGTCGATTCATGGCGGAGCACCACACCCAAGCCGCGGTGACCAAGACACTGACGCTGACGGATAGAGATGCCACAGTACACCCTCATCGGTACTCCGTTTAGCACCTACACCCGCTCCATCGCGCTCGGGTTGACCTACAAAGGCATCCCGTTCGACCAGGTCAACGTCGTGCCCCACTCCGACGTCGCGCGTGCCCACCACCCGTTTGGGTTTCTGCCTACCCTCGTCCTGCATGGCATCGAGGTCGGCGAGAAGAAGGTGGATGTCAACCTACGAGAATCGCCGGCGATCGTACGCTACATAGACCGCGTCCGGCCAGACCCAACGTTGCACATCGCGGACGGAACGGAACACGCCCTCCTCGCTGAGCAGATGTGGGAGTTCGTCAGCCTCGCGGGGTCGCACGGTGCGCCCTCGCCGTTCTTCGCGCCGCTCACACGCTCACCCGGGACGACAGGCTTTCCGGCCGTGGAGATCGGTGTTGTGAAGCCCCGCCTCGCAGCGGCCGCGGCCAAGCAGCCCGAATCCGACATCCGGGCCCTCCTTGTTCCGGGCATCCCTCCGCTCCGGACCTTCCTCGCCACGATGGAGGCGCTCATGGCCCCAGAGGGCTACGTCTTTGGTACCCAGGTTACCTGGGCCGACTTTTTCCTGTACCCTCTCCTCGCGGACCTGAGCGCGGTGCCCGAGGCCACACTGTTGAGTCCGAGGCTACGCGCGTGGATGGAAAGAATGGGGGAGCTGGAGGCGGTGAGGAGAACGAGGGAGGGGACGTTGGCTGCGGGTGGGAGGCCGCCCCTGCTGTGAATACCCTCCTGTGATAACGTGCGTGCGTTTTTCGTAGAACTGCTTGTCATGGACTGATGTGTCCGCAGATGTGTCGAAGCACAAATTAGATAAACTTGTCTGGCATGTATTCTGTATTGAAATGAAACGGTCTGGATGTCTCGCTGGACCCTAATACATCGTCCGTTTTGGAGAGAGAAGGACACCTTCCGGATCAATGCCCCTGTTCGCAAGCACTCACAAATGACAACAGCCCGCGCTCATTGCCCGTGCGTAACGTGAGCTGGTAATGAGTTGGGTAACAAAAAGCCAGGTCAATGGGGGACAGATATCGCCCGCCTTCTCTCATTGGCGCATACGCGCCCTTCAGCATCAACATAGCACACTCGCGACCCCAAATGATGTCTAATGATTAGTACAGTGCGAATTTTCTAGTCAAAGTCGACGATGGGCGGAGGGGCCGTAACTATAATATTCAGGCATAGTCGATCTATCGGATCACCTCGTCGTCGCCACTCTATTCCCCACCTACTCACTCTCACAATAGGCTCTCCAGCGGTGCATCATCGAACCGAACCCTCGCTTGCCTTGCTTGCCGTCCTCCCCCCGCACGTCACATGCTCATCCTCGTCACCCATCTCATGCGGCCATACTTTCCTCCATCTGCTCCTCGTGGATCTGGGCACAGCGGTCAAGCGCGCGATATCGAATGTGCGGCTGAGGACCTGAACCCAAGGGACGGAAGCAACGAAACCGAAGAGACGGACGAGGGACGCGACGCCAGACGGACGCGTTCCATCACGTGCCGAATTTGCCACACCGCGTCTTCCGACGGTATATCGTCGTCCAACTCTTCGCCCTCGCCACGTCCCGGATCGGCGAACATGATCACGCTCTGAACGGCGCCGTGCCCGCTTTCGGATACCAAGCCGAAAGCTGCGTCGATGCCGCTCGCTCGATCCTCGTGATCGCGTGCATAAAGCTCCCGCAGACTCAGGATGAATCGAGGGACGAGGGTGACGGGTGGAATTTGTTGTATTGCCGCGGTAACCAGAAAAAACCAGCCATCTGCCGTACCGATTCTTGTGCCTAGCACAATGTGAAGGAGCGAATATATCATAATGCTATCCGTCATGACGCGGCGTTAGCCTGGTAGTACGGCAGAACAAGGGAACGACATACACGATAAAGTACACCATGCCCTCCCTTATAAGGCGCTTCGAGTAACGGTTGAGTTGGAAACGCTTCATAGTCTTGTCCGTATGAAGTAACTCCTTGACGAATTGAATAACAGTGAGGAGACACATTAATGCACCAAGAGCAATCTGGAGAGCCGCAGGCAGGGCTTCGAGCCAGAAGGGCACCGCAGAAAAGCCCAACAACGTGCAAAATGTATATTGGTGCACTTGCGCGGACATCACTATCAAAATGAAAAAGCGACGGTTGATGATAGTTGGGCAGGATATGAAGCCTTTTAGACTTACTTGCAGGACTCGGGATCAGTTCAACACTGAAAACAACATAATATATGAAAAATGACGTCGTCTGCAAGGCATAAACGATGAAGAGGATGTAAAAGACGACCCTCGACCCTTTGTATAATGCCTGCACACGGAGGATCATCACCACTGTAATTACAAATGAAATTAATCGCACTGGAGGCAAAAATGAACTCTCACAATCTGCAGCACACATAAAAACCCAAAAGTGCCATTGACCGTAAAGGAGAACGATTTTACCTTGTAAACAAAATTAGTGAGGATGAAGACACACAGACATCATGCTCACATCTATGTAATCACTGTAAGTCTTTGTCAATGTAAAATTGAGATGCGAATACATACATCTGCAGTTGTGGAATTTATATCTTCTGAAGATGATCACCAAAGAAATAGAAAAATACCTGTGCAGGGCCGGGAAGAAAAGAACTCCCCCAGATGGCAAAAGATCTAGTCCGAAAACTAGTAATTAGTCGACAAGTTAGAAACAGCATTCACATACATCGCAGAACATAGTCCAAAATAACGAACCTGAAAATTCAAATGTTTCACCTTTAATTTATTTACATCAATGACGCGAAAGTGATACGTACAAGGACAAACATGATGGACACCCATGTCCGGGGCTTGTCCTGCAATTACATCAGAAGAAAGTATCAGTGTAAGAAGAGAATTTGGTCACCCAAATGTACTCTATCTGAAGAAATATCATTGATCAAGAATACGATGGTCAGGGAGGATGTAATGCCTACCTCCTTCGGCAGTGTAAGGACTGAGATTGTTTCAGGGTTAGTCCAATGCGAAGAAGAAAAAAAAGAGGTAAATAAATATTACTTACTATAGTCATACACGACAGCAGTGATGGCCACAACTAATCATAAGAGCAGTAAGCTTTACAGAAGGGAGGAGCACGACGAACACACGGGACAAGTAGTCCTTTTGCTGGACATATGTAGCAGTTTGATGCAGAGAAAACCCCATGAGGTTGAAAGGGAAAGCACGGAGAGGCGGCCTGGAGGCCCAAAGAACGATAGGAGTATATTTCAGGGTCGGACGTTTGGTGGGGTGCCTATATAACCCAATGACGGCATGATTAAGATGGCGGATGTCCTTCAATGATGCAGTCAAACTTTGTCAGACACTGCATCGTGGGTGGCATTGCGGTACATGGTAGTCAAGGGGATAATAGGAAGGACGACATGACCTCTCGCTGGACGGAAGTCACTCCGAGGGCTCACATGAGACACTTTCGCACGCAACCTATCTTGTCTGTACGGTGATTAGTCAAGGGAACGGGCATATCCTTCAAAGTAGAAGCCATGGATGAGCGTTAAAAGATGCGGTGTGCCAAGTCTAGCGCAGCCAAGCAGACAATCAAGGGGCTTACCGTTCCTTGCATAATCCATGATCCGACGTTCTGCTAACACAAGGACCTAGCTGGTGGACGCGTAGAGCTAACCTCTTTAATACACTAGGCTATCCGTCTTCATTTCGCTGCCATCTGCAGGTGAGTACTGCACTTTGCAAATCAGACAAACGAAAATGATCTATATACTCGCGGGTACCTCACCCTTCATTACGCGATAGCACTGACCCACAGCCGTAGGCATCGTCGGGTCCACACTAAATAAGGGTGGACAGGTCGCACCAGCCCCGCGCACGCGTTCACGAAAATCGGAGTCCGTTCTGCCTAGTTCTTTGAGCCATGCACGAACGGCGCGAGTGTCAACCGCACTACTCCCACTGAAAAACGCATACAAAGACGGTTCTAAACGAACGATGCCGGAGGACATGCAATATGTACGCCAGCGCGACACGATCTGGTCAGAAATGTCTAAAGACACGGCGCGTTGAGCGTTCTATGTAGATCGCGAATGTGAGATACACGCACGTCATTCCGTGTTTGCAAAAATGGTATACGCGAGGTCCTCGGGGATGCGGGTGGGCACGCCCTGTGGTGGCTCCAAATGGATTGTCAGCCGTTGATGAGAAATCTGGTTGACGACGGAGGACGGACAACAACCGCGTGGACACCGCCATGAGCAGGACACAAAGACGGCCCACATGCGCGCGGATTACCCAAGTGAACGGGCACGAGAGGAAAGGACGTGCTGCGCAGGGTCATCACCATTGCGCCTTTTTCATGTAGCACCATTTCCGATCCTCTGACAGGGCTATCTTGCATCGCCTCACTGTATCCTCTTGATGGGCTTGCCCCGTCTCGCCCTGCTCGCATGGAAACTTGCAGTGTGTCGATATCCAGGAGAGCGTGCTGACAGGGGACGGGGATTGCAAAGGTCACCGAAGTAATAAATGCGCTGGACGAGTATGAGGCGGCGCATGCGATGCGGAACTGCTCCCAAGCAACCTCCAGGGGTCTACATACCGGACTTTCATTTGCAGGAATTCACCGGCCATTCCTAACCGCAGACATGGCGGTAGAAGACACAAGGGGGAGTGATGGCCGGGTAGAGATCGCAGCAATGCCCGTAGTTGAAGGCGAGGGCATGCCGAAGCGGACAGGCTAAAATCTTAAACGCGGTTCAAGTCCTGATAGTTCCAGCGAGTGTGTGGCTTTAGATCCCCAGAGCCCATCATGCAAAAGTGCACTCACCGCTCCATCGCGACCAGGACCACAAGGCATCCCTTGGATGTGGCCCGTTATGGCAGTAGGACTTGGGCCTGGGTCATGCATTATGGCGAGGGCGGAGTCCCTCTGGCCAGTGCCAGAGGTCTTGGTGCAGTGGCTGGAGGCCCTGTAGGTTAGTGTCATCATTACCGCGCGTCGGTCTGTGGGAGGGTCTGTCCCCTCCACCGTGCGCACCGCAGCGAACTCCGTAGCCAGTACTAGCCTAGTGCCATTTCGGCCCCGCTGCTTCTTCCCTTTGCACCGCCCTAGCCACGATCGCACCCCAGACAGCACGTAACAAACTCCGTTCTACCCCCTTCTACAACGTCTTCGAGCAGTGCTTTTGACACCTGGTGGGAATGTACAAATGGTATTCTTCCAACGTCGAACAAGTTTACTAGCGTACATCTGGTATGCCAAGCTGGCCGACAAGGCGCTCCAGGATCCGGCCGTGTTCTTCGAGACAACCAGCCAGAAGGCGCGACGTTGGTATGGGAGCGCAATCAAAAGCTGTTCTGCCAGCACACCACTTGACGGAGAGACTGGCTTGTCTGAGTGACTGAGCCTCGGGGGAGCCCATGTGGTGACCTGGGTGGTCGTTGCCGGCCACCAGCTCAATCTCCTCCTGAGGAGCTTGTGTTCTGTTTTCAGTGGGAATCTGGGTGGACAGCAATGGGCGAACGGGCGACTGTGCAAAGATAAGTGACATTTTGGGCGTTATCATGATGACTGCATCCAGCGATGGTTATCTGTTGTTGTACGACGGACTCTTGAATTATTCGATGCCATTTTTCTTGCAAAAGCGTTGTGCGCGTTGCAATGTTTGCATTTTGCAGGGGCGTTTGAAGCGTCGTCCGTGCTCATTTACCTCACCTATGCAACCCTCAGACAGGATGGAAAAAGGCATGGTTGCGATCCCCACAACATCCAGCTCACGTTGAGCTACGTGCAGTGCGCCGCGGTGGACTGCAGGTGCGAGATCGCCGCCTCGTCGATAGGGAATTTTTGCCACGGGAGCACTTTGACTCTTCAAGCTAGAACTTTGCAAAAACGGATGAGATGCAAGTATGTCATATACTTAGTTTGCACTGAAATGGGCAACACACCCTGCGTAATACGTGAACAACTTGCGAAGGACACACGCTGGATTGACGCCCGCGGTCATGAGCCCCCCTTGTTACCGCATTGCAGACTGCCTGCGATGGATCGGTATCCTCTCAATCAGTGTGACATCTTTACACAGAATCTTGAGGCGGAAGAGCGGTAATACGAGGGAATTTTTTATCTATCACCGCACTACCCGACTTATCTTTTCGTAGCAACTACAAAGTCCCTAGAGGGACGCACAGAAGGGGTGACAGCCTGGTAACTTACGTGTCATGACGCTGCCCGACAACTAGTGCAATGCACCGCCCATTCGGCGCAGGGTCGGTCGGGCTTCTAATTCTGTTGGATAGATGACTCCACGGGTCACAGCCAGGGAAAAAAAGGGTCTTCAAGTTGGTACACTGTGAGTGTGAGCAGACCAAATTCTCTGAATCAAACAATAAATATTCATCCCGAATGGGGAATGACGCGTTGCCAGCTCACTACTGACATGCATTGACCTTCCTCGGTTAGGTTGGCCGGCAGTCGCACAAAGCCCAACCCTCAGATCCCGATAGTGACTCTGAGACAATATTGTCTGTTTTGTTGTGACGGGGCTTGACCGGCGGACCGCGCCACAGCTTCTAGGTTCGTTTGGTCATTCATTCGCTTGTAGGGACGAATATTTAAAGGCTGAACATGCCGTTGCGTTTCTTCAACAACTCTTTTTCTGATTCCCCCAAGTAGTACATCCCTCGCTCTTTTTCACATACCATGTATGACGCCGAGAAAGCTCACACTTCTCAGACGCAGCTTGTCCAAAACTACGAGCACCCTAATGTTGCCACCAAGGTCGCCAATCCCGCCGCGCTGTATGTCCCTCCCATTTTTTATGCTACGCCTCCCTTATGCGCCCCATAGTGGTTTATTCTCGTTCGCATCCACTACATTCATTCTTTCCATGTACAATGTAAACGCAAGAAACATCCACACGCCAAATGTCGTTCTCGGCATGGCCTGCTTCTCCGGTGGTCTTGCTCAGTTTATAGCCGGAATGTGGGAGTTTCCCCGCGGTAACGTCTTTGGAGCGACAGGTGCGTTCAGCTTCCATATTCTCCACTCGTGGTATGAGTGCATTTCGTCACCTCATACCACACGCCCTTTTCGTTCATACATGCCCTACTTTTTTGCTCATCGGTCATACAGCGTTCACTTCTTACGGTGCCTTCTGGATGTCATATGCTGCAATTTTGATCCCTGGCACTGGTGTCATCTCTGCGTACTCATCTGTGGATGAATTTTCGCAAGCAGTCGGCATATATCTTATCGCTTGGTTCATCTTGACCTCCTTGTTCTTGTGAGTCATTCGAGCCGCTGGGGCAGCGCAAACCTGATGGTACTGTAGCATCGGTACCCTTCGTCGCAACATTGGATTGATGGTGCTCTTCTTCTGCCTCGCCACCACTTTCCTCCTCCTTGGTATTGGTGCCATGAGTGGAAGTGTTGGTGTGAACAAGGCTGGTGGCGCGTTGGGCATTGTGACAGCCTTTGTCGCATACTACTGCGGTCTCAGTGATCTTCTTGTCAAGGGTGAAAGCTTGTTCACCCTTCCCTTGGGTGTCATCCAGCACTAGGGCATGTATAAGTTAGCCTTTTTTCACGGTCTGGTGCCTCGGTAGCAGTCCCCAGTCATTCATTTCCACATCATTCCTTTAGATAAGGCCTGAGTATAGTTACCCTAGTTATTTTCTTTTTTCTTCTCAAACACGATGAAGAAATTACACTTGGCAGCATGCCAGTCCTATCAAGCAAGTTGTCTTGTTTCACGTCATGTATGTTTTTTCCTAGAAACTAGGACCATCATAGCAACCTTGGTCTTCACTTGAAAGATAGGCACAATGACCCAAGAGATCTACAGATTCTGCATATTGCTGAAGAGTTCCCTGTTGTTTCCTAACCTACTTGATCACAATTTGATCCAACATTGCTGTCGGGACTTGTAAGTTTTCTGGGCCAAGTAACCTAGTAATATGACATTATACAATTTTTATAGATACTTCGAGAGCTTATATCGGTCATATAGTGATCTCATTATTGAAAGTCACGGACTCGGCAGGAATATAGGAGGTCTTCTCGTCCCCAACCCACTCTGCCCATCTGCGAACTTTGCTCAACACTGCGCTTACAACTCACTATGGATCCTCCCAGTGAGTCCTATAGGTTCTTTTCCTTCGTCTATTTCACACTGACCTCTCGAAGCTTTGCCATTCACGGGAGATGAACTGAACAAAGCCGGTCTCCTAGGCGAGTGCGTGTCCCTTAGCCTTTTTGCATGTCAAGAATAGGTCTTCCAGCACCATTAGCGCTACCTCCGAGAGGGGAGACTCACTCGTCCTTCTTCCTATCAACTCACTGCACCATCTATGCCATACTTACCATCTCCCTTGTAGGAGTATTCGGACTCATCGCGCAGGTGTTCGAGACTATGAGAGAGCACCCAGAGCAGCTGAGCCAGTCCTTGAATTTCTTTCCGCGTCTAAACCACACTTACCACCTTCCGTCCCACTTCACTCTCCAATGTATTGACCCCGAGGGCCACCAATGCAAGGGCCCCAGCTCACCTCGTGTACCCAGTTCCCCCATCTTCGCCAGCGATGCCACCGCTATCTCCGTGCACGGCCCTGACGAGTATGAGAGCACGTCGTACTATAATGGCATCGCTAGGGATGGCGACCACCCGGACCTCGTCTACCGTTCAGACTTCCTCACTACGCCTTCCCCAAGCCCGTCGGCAGACATGCCCACATCCCCGTCAAGTCGCTCCGCGGAGTCTTCGACGCCCCGCTCAATGGTGTCTGGGACGCTGTTGGTCCTCGGATTCGTGACCTGATCAAGGCTCGGAAGATCAAGTGGTCGTCTATCGACCCTGCCCACTTCTTCACCCACGCACCACTGGGAGAGGGGGTGAAGGGGACACTTGGGCCTGTCGTCATATGGGTCTGCATCATTCCTGGTTCTACCTCCGCCGATACCACCCACGAGGTCTCCCAAGAGATCCTTACTCTTCTGTGGAAGAACGGGGTCGACGATGCTGTTGTGGAGTGGCGCGAGGCGGTCCCGCAGAGGCTCGCAGGTCCCCCCCCATGCGCCATGTCGACAGCAGCAACGCCACCCATTATGTCCGTCACTTCCTCAGCGCTCTTCTTGGCGTTCCCCTTGCGACCGAAGAAATGGAGGATTCCCAGGGCACTCTTACGCTCTGGTTTCACGAGAACAAAGGGCAGCAACCCCGGTAACAAGGTGCACGGAGTTAGCAATTGCCACGTCCTGCGCAAGAACGCCACCATCAATTACGAGCACAGGGGCGGCGCACCCATGGACCACGTTCGAGTGTATGGAATGTGTCGATTCCAGCGCGGCCTTGACGAGATCACGAAGGCCATTGCTGATCGCGGCATTCTCGCTGACCTTTGGGCCCGAGATATCGTCACACTGCAGGCGGAGGAGAGGCAGGACGCGGAGAACATGAAAGCGATCAAAGCGAAGCAACTCCGATTGGACGACTAGACCGAAGATAACGCCGATCTGGTGGCCCTCCATGACGACGTCACGAGATACTGGTGGTTGATACCTCCTAGGCCAGATCAAAAAGAGGTTCAAGTACGCCGACTTCTACAGTACCACCTAGTCAGCTTGAGAACAACATCAACGGTTCCTCTCTCTCTTCTGCCTCATGCTCTCGTGCACATAGCGGACGAACGTCGAAGCCAGCGTCATCTTCTACGACCTCTTCACCTCTACTCTACCTCCTCTCTTCAGTTCTCGTTTGTCGACTGCGAATCGTTCCCCATCCCACCTCCCTGACTGTGTTTCTTCCCCATCCACAACCATCTTACTCTCGTGTCTGAACTCCCAGTACGTTCCCGCTGTCGTTAGTGCCTGTGCGTATCTTGCTCGTTAGATCGCTGAGCAAGTTCGCTTTTTCTTCTGTCCCATCTCTTCGTGACAATTACTGACAACCTCAACCTCCGGCCTTAGCAAACCTTTCACGCTTCGTCTGTTCCCTTGACCTTGTCTCGGTCCTCTATACTCGTCATTTATCGGTTAGTTGTTAACGATGGATACTTTGATCGTTGAATCGTCGCCTTGATCTATTTGTCCCTATGTTGTTCTTTCGTACATATGGCTGACAACGTTGACGCCTAGGTCTTGGATGCATGGACTTGTCGCTTAGGTATGTTCTACCTTCTCCCCGCCTTCCGGATCTATAACCAATGGCTTTGGTCCGCAATTTAGGCCTTGACTCGTGGATTCGTCGCATGTATTATCGTGGCTTTCGTCGTCGAACACTCATACTCCGTGTATTACATATCTTTTTAATGACGTGTATGTTTCTCCCCATCCCACTCACCTGTTTTCCCGCCCATAAAAATCCTTTACATAACCGTACTCCATACTTGTTATCGCGCTTGACAGATGAATGGACATGTGTTTTGTTGTTAACCCGTGTGTGATCAGTGAGCTGAAGGTGGATGGTAACGGTTGAGTTAAGCATTTGAGCTATCAACGCAGAGCGGTATCCCCCTTTCTTGTCATGGATCATCCAACTTGATCTTATGACTTATACTCACACCTCTTGGGACTCTTCTTTCGCGAGGGAGTAAGCTCGACTCAAGGACGGTCGACACTCATGTCTTCTATCCTGGTCTGTCCCTATTCACCCTCGCGGGCAGCTAGTGGGGCACAGCACATCGTGTGAGGGCAGAAAAGGTATTATACAGGAGGTGTATTCGGCCCACGCCGCGGGGTAGCTCGGAAGCGAGGCCGGAACTAAGGAGTATAAGGCTGCGGGGCTCGGATACCTTACTACGCGGTGCTGATGCCACCTCTGCCCATTCTGGCTGCTATGCAGAAGAGGAGTTGGATACATGCGTCTCTTACCACTTCAACCGTTGTTCAAAAGATTTTCAAAGAAGGCAAACTACTTCACTCCCGAGGTACAGCCAACGACCCGTACTTGCGTGGTGCTAGAACGGAATGGTCTCCAAGTTGCCGCTATTGGAACAGCTCGTACTTGCCATAGTTTCATTCCCAGCAGCTGAGAGCGGGCCATGCAAGGCACGAGTAAGATGGCTGCGTGTCAGCCCTTTGCACGGCGCTGCAGCAGTGCCAAGGTAGCAAGACATACCACCCGAGTGCCGGGTTGTGCGTCGTGCTCGGGTACCAACTCCATCTGCTCGAGAGGTGCTACGAACTCGGGATCAAGGGAGCTGTGGTCGATGGCGTGTGCGTTCAAAGTCGGATTAGGAGAACGAGACAGTGTACGGAGGGTCGAAGACGCAGGGCTGGATGAAGAGATTCCATCTGAAAGTTCCGGAGAAGGACTGTTTCCTGGAAGGAAGTACGGCTATCAGGATCGAGGTAGGGACCACATAAAAACTCGACTCGCCGAAGAGGGTATTCTGCTCGACAAACACAAAGGTCCCAGGTCGAGGTATGCACCGTGCCTCGTCTACGCTTGGGAGGCTTTTCTTCGCTCTCCTCCTCACCCCTCTTCCTTCTCCTGTCGTGAAGATGGAAGTCTCTGTCCTCGGGCTTCTCGAACGAATCAGTGCGGTTTGGATGTGGGCAGGTGGGAACCTTGCAGCCAGTCGGTTCCGCGAGGTGCTCCTTCTCGATATGGGATTGCCACGAGGCTTATTGAGGAACCGCTATGGCCGCATGGTAGGAGGAAGGTTCTCGCTGCCGAGACAATCAGAAGCGGAGACCATGCGCAGCGAGAGTAGTAGGGCGAGCCGAACAAGTGTCTTGCCAGATCCACCCTGATTTGGGTGACCAAGCCCAGCGAAAAGGAACAATCGACTGGGTATGTCTAGTCACGACTCGCAGACTACTAGTGCCAGGTTAATCCAACAGGATTTCTGTTAGTATGCCGATGAACGACGGTGTGTCATGTTACCCAGATAGTCAAGCATTCGGACGAAATAGGTCTACGCTTCATTTTGCGGTGCTGGCAAGTCTCTTGTTCAACGAACTCTCACGTTGTTCACCTCAGCTTGAGCATGTGGCCATGATCTCTCCCGGGTCGCAGGTTTGTCGAACATGTTTAACCAGTTAAATTTGCAGTATCTGGCGGAAATTGATCCCCCTCCCCGCGCACGAATCGATCCCTGGAATCCTAGGAACGTACTACCAAACCGGAGTGATACCCTTTTGGTCATTTGTCGGGATCTTCTGTACTGCAATGCGGTATCCAGGGGCAAACCAAATGCCCTGGGACCAGCGTTCACCCGAGGATTTGATAATGGACACGCTGAAACATACCCATGGTTGGCGACGTCGCCCCCGAAATACTTGCCAATCCCGACATACTTCCTGTATAGCTGCACTGGTATGTTACGACACCCAACGTGCCGAGCTCCCACTAACACCGCGTATATATGCAGAAACTATGGTTATACAGGCCCCATAGCGCTCTGCACTCTGAATGCCACCACACTACCGGAAAGGTATTTATCCCTTCCCATGCTTCACGTAACTCATCGCAGTCATTGAAAGTCTATAGATTGCTCACCTTTCTTCCACTATTCCTGACCGGTTCGGTCGCACTCGATTTCTCCCAGTGCTTTGCAGACGTGACAAGTTGTGCCCAGAACTCAAGTGACTGCACTTTGGGCATCTCAAACACAACAGCGCTTTCCGTCCTTCTTACAAGCCAGGGACAGCATGTCACCTCTACGGATGCTGCCACTGGGCTCTCGCTCACCGACTGCACTGCATATTGTGGAACAGGTCAGGAGCAATTTAGCTGGTATTATTTTGCACAGGGATATGCTGCGTGGCTCCTGCCCTACCTTGCTTTAGTCTCGCAGCTCCCCTTTGGTGCTCAACGCAGGATGGATAACCTCATGTCTGCGATCTTGACACTCGGCTCACCGACTCTTGCTGGCTACTCGCTATATATGACACTCCTTAATGCACGATGGGTCAATGATCGGCTGTTTGCAGGGATTGACTACCCATCTCCCGCGATCCGGCAGTCGGTGGTACGGGTATTGAGCAGTCTCCAACAGGTCCCTTTACATGTTCATCCTGGGGAACCTGGTCGCTTCGAGTCTCTCATCGTCCACCCAGACAATGACAATTGGTGGACCATTTTTGCCGAGGAACTCAATTACTCACAGGGTTGGTCAATCGCATCTGCAACATCAATCACCTGGGTGATCATCGCTTATCTGCTCAATGTTGGCAATACCATTTCCATCAATGTATCCCTCAATGTCGTGTCTCCCTCAGAGGCTGCCGGTTCTGGATTGCTTGGGTTGTTACCCATAGTTGTCGGCTGGTTGGTTCTTTCGCCTAAATGCGACTACGATCGCGTCTACAATGCATACCGCAAGGCGAACAAACAAGTGTTCGCAGCAGATTCTGATGACCATGTTGCAGTACCTACCCCTGTCACCGCCAATTTCGGTTTGACCATTCAACCCAGCCCCGACTGGTTGTGTGACAAAGACATAACCTCCCCCGACGAGCTGAGGATTCCCCCAGTTTTCAACTATGCAAGACTATTCTCATGGTATCGACATGTTTACTTGACCTCTCTGTTTTACCGCGCGGCTTGGCGAAAATCGAACAATTGTGTTGGCGTAGACGGCAAATCCATTGCTGGGAATATAGAAAATGAAGTCCCTCGGACGAGTAGATTGGGAACTCGTGAACAAATTATCAGTTACTGCCAACCCGATAATCGCGATTACTCCGGAACAAGCGTTCTTTGGCCTCCCGGCTTGTTCACTAACATGATGGTGGCATCTGTTATGTCATTGCTGCTGCAATGGGGAACAACCTTGGCAAGCTTTCTCTCATTCTGGTTTACCCCACCCATTGTGAGTGCTGTTCGTATTTTTGAGTGAAAAAAGGATCGAATGTCCGATTTTGATTCAGGGAATGGGATGCCATTCGATTGCGTACCTGATTTACGGGATGACGTCTACGGTAGTGTGGATGTTGTTCGTCTTGTCCAGCGTGCTCAGCTATTATGCACAACATATCCTCGACGAGCGTTATACCCTTGACTTGGAAAGAGCCAAGAAATACACACCTTCCACACCTGCCAGTGATATCTCAGCAGGCAAAAGCAATTGCGCTATACCACTGTTCGAAACCCGGATTCCAGATGCTTACGCTGAGACAGAAGACGTCCTCTCCAAAGACACCAATACAGATTCGGTCGCACGGATGGGCCGCACTACCTTGAAACACTACCACCGGATGCATCCGCGGACGATGTCGCGGGTTGCGGACTGGCTGCGGTGGGCAGGCAAATTCCTCGCCATCATCAACGCAATAAGCGTTATCGCCAACTCCATCTTCCAATACGCTGGATTTTATTCGAGCTGTTATTGCAGTTCGAATGCGTTCTCGCAGGGCGCTTTCGCGTACCTTGTCATCAATCCGAGTTCGAGCGATGTTGACTTGGCAAGGAGGGCATGGATAGGTGGAGTTGGACTTTCGTTGGCTTGCTCTTCGTTTTTTATGGTCTCTATTTATCTTGTCCGGGATTCATTGCCTGCATAGTTATGTTGTACGATACTCAGCACTACAAGCCTGACTTTCTATGTAAGTCCACTCTGATTGTCAGGCATGTCATAATTTTTTTACGCGTGGATCAAACTTGATGATATTGCATGCAAACGAATACCAGTCAGTGAATATCTTTATGATAAGGTAGGCCCTGTCAGACAGATCCAGCAAACCCCTGTCTTGCCAGAATCACATCTCCTTGTGTCTACACAACTTTTTTCAAAAACTAACGAATTCAAAGGCAGACAGTGTACTTTCTGAACTTTCACTGCTGGCCAATTTTAGTTCAGTGCATCATGTAATTTTCCTATACATTTTCAAGTCCATTACACACTTGTTGAATCTGTCTGACGCCGACCTCACGAAATTGTGTGTTAGTTTTTCTTGGTGACCTTCCTCCGACAATCATTGATCACACGCTACCTTGATGCATGCGTCGGTGTAGCCCTGCTGACTGCACCGCTGGTACAGGCCACCTCGCCGTAGAGTGACATTAGGTAAGCCCTTGCTATTCCGGAGAGCATGCGAAAACGAAAGATACTTAAGTCGGAAAACTTACATGCGGTGCGGCGGCGGTGCACGCCCTCATTGGCCGCGGCGCGGCGCGCGACCCGCACGTGACTTCGGATTCCCCCTCGCCCGGGGCCCGAGCTTGCGGGCGGCCGGGGCGGCGGCGCGATGGCGGGAATCCGAAGTCACGTGCGGGTCGCGCGCCGCGTCGCGGCCAATGAGGGCGTGCACCGCCGCCGCACCGCATGTAAGTTTTCCGACATAAGTGCACTTGATCATCGTTGTGCCATTAGGTTTACGTCGCCGACACGCATCCACGCCATAAATCTTGTCGCTCGCCGTTCAACGTCCAACCTCGGGGTTCGTCCAGCTTGACTAAATTCCGCGTTAGGGAAACAGTGCACTTGTTCAACTCCGTGTTGTTCCTCTATCCATCTTGGAAGGGTCACGCCTGAATAGTGCGCGAGGGTGTTCCGAGTGTCACCGGAGAACAAACGGAGCTAGCCTTTTGTATAACAACGAATGATTTTGTGCCTTTACGATTGGTCATCGACAATGACTAGCTTTGATGCAATTCGGATTATAAACCTGTCAGTCGTTTAGTGGACGATAAAGACTCGAATAGCGACCGAAATGAGGTTCCATACAGTCAAGCGCCGAAAACACGAGACGAAGCCTATTTCAGCGAGGGCGAGTGGAGCATAGCCTTTTCATTTGCTCTCTGACCTGTCGCCAGTGTCCATGTCCACGACGTTTGGTGCGTACCAGCAACATAAAACTGGATGGTTCTAAGTGTTCGAGAAGAATATCCCCAGCACCTTGTAATTGATACTGGTGACAGGGTAAATGCAGTGACATTTACAGCAAATGGCGAATATCTCGTCGGGGGCAGTTCGAAGGGAGTTCGAGTGTGGCGAGTCAAGGATGGCAGACAAGTAGCGACGATGCCAGCGAAGGATTCTGTCATCCAATGTGTTGCTGCATCTAATGACGAAAGATGGATCGCAGCGGGAACATTCAAGAGCGGCGTGTTTGTTTGGGACACTCGGACGACGTACGAACAAGCCTTTCTTGTGCACGAGGGTGCCATTGGCTGTTACGTCGATTTCTCGCCAGATTCGACTCGACTTGTCGTCGCCGACGACACAGGCACAGCTACCATTTGGGACATCGCGGAGCGCAAAAAAGTACGAACATTCGGCCACAGCTGGCAGAGGGTCAGGGCGGTCAAATACTCTCCACGAGGCGACCGAGTCGCGACTGCCACTGTTTTCCTTCACCATGAATCTGTCCGGCTCTGGGACAGCTACGACGGTCGATTACTCGTCGACGTCGAAGTACCAGCGACTGGTCTTCTCTGGTGCAACAACCACCTATTCATCCAGACCAAAGACAGCAAAATCAGGCAAATCATTGCAGCCACTGGGTCAACCGTCTCCGAGTGGCCAATTCCTTGTACCAACCCCTACACCTCACGCATTACCCACCTGCAACATGGAACATCTATAGCATGCTCTGCCAACGAAGCCGTCACCTTCTGGGACACGGCGACACGCGCTCAACTCGGTCTCATCCGACATACCCACGAGATACGGTCCATCGCATCCTCTTCAGACGGCCAGTTCCTTGCAATTGTTGCAGAGAAAAATATCATCGTAAAAGAGCTATTTCGTTTCATCTTGGTGCATCTCGCCTCCTGTCTTCAATCTATCTTACTGTATCTCATCATCACCTTACATGCCAGGAACCAGAACTTGGTATTGACAGCGCTGCATGGGAGCACGGTCGACTCATGAATGGAGATAAAGCACTATGCACGACATTCCCGACAGCTTTGGAGAATAGGATTCATTATGTACTTGCTAGTCGAGCCCTTGTTCGGGCACGCTTAGGAGAGTGGGACGCCGCACTCGTCGATGCAAAGGAGGTGCATGTTACTCCGCTCTTACATACATGGACGCTGACATCGTTCCAACCAAGTCCATCAAAGTCCACCGATCTTTCATTGGCTACATTGCAAAGTGTGTCGCTCTCGTTGGCAAGGGGGAAAGGGATGAAGGATTCCGGGTGTGTGACATTGCGTTCCAGCATTTTCACCCAGACTATTCCATCCTTCTCCCTCTCATCAAGGTACGCTATTCCGCCCAAGCTTGGTCCACTTTCAACATTTTTAACTACCTTTGTAGGCTGTTGTCGTCTTCGTAGCCGGGGACCATCCCGATGCGATATCACGCATGGATCGCCTCATTACTGACGCATGGGTGGACCCAGCGTTATACATAGTCCAGGCACGCGAAGGATAGCCTTGTATCCGGTTACATTACCACTGACATTTCCAATAGGCATATATACACCTTCTCCACGGGAACAAGTATATGGAGAGCAGCAATTATGAGCGTGCAATCGAGTTGTTTGAAGACGCGCGAATCAAACTGGGTAAACGCACCCGTCAGCCACCGCTGATACTCTCATTGGTATATCCCTAGCGGTCTCGCTAGTATTGAAATTGAACTTGATTCATTACAGATCTCTGGATGGAGATTTGATGATCTTGCGATCACAATTCAACAACGCCTTTGTGAGGCGCTGTTTGCAGCTGGTCGCACAAAGGAGGCTTGCGAGTCTGTACTGCGTATGGTGGATGAAGAGATCAATACGATTGGGCCCGTCGAGACATGGGTTTCTGGTCAGCTCGTATTCTACCTGCCTTTCCAATAACTTCGACATTGACACGATCATCCTCTATCAGACTTTAAAGATCGTTGCCGCAGCAAACTGGAGGATATCGGGGATAGTGCTATGAACGCAGGGGACTACGACGAGGTAGTCTCACAATACACAGCCGCATTGTTGCTAGACCCTCCTAGCCCCCAAGGCCTACTAGTTAAGCGAAGCAATGCATGGGTGTGCAAGGGTGCATGGAAGGATGCCTTGAACGACGCGAAGGGATGGGTGAGATTGATGCGAACGTGTGGCTCGTGGAAAGATGTTTTGGCCGCAGCTGATGGTGTGAGTGCTCTCCTGCCTTGGTGTTCGTTGTATGCCTGATGCTCGCTTGGCCCATAGTTTATGCTCGAGAGACTTGTAATCTCTTGCGCCGTGTGTGAGGATCTCGAAAGGACAGGTCATGTCACAGACGCGGCTGCGTGTTTCCACCAACTTTCTGGCGAACCTGTAAAGGAAATAGAGGGAGGACTAGCAATTTGGACTCGTGGTGAGTGTCCACGTTCGTAGCTAAGGCACCGTTCCAACCATTATGCATCAGACTTTAAGCGCGGAAAGCTAGAGAACCTCGGGGATAGTGCCATGAATGCTAAAAAATATGACGAGGCGGTTTCACAGTACACGGTCGCGCTGCTGCTAGACCCTCCTAGCCCGCAAGACCTACTGGTAAAGCGAAGCAGGGCATATGTACAAAAAGGAAAGTGGGAGGATGCTTTAAATGATGCAAATGAAGTAGTTTACTTCCAATTCGTCCATGTTCGTTCATGTTAACAGAAACTGTTCAGGTGATCAAGCTTGATCCATCCTCTCCATTGGGCTATGAGAGAAAGCATGCAGCGCTGCTTGGCATGAAACACAATGATGACGCAATAGCCGCATTCAACACAATGCTCTCGAAGATGTCGGAATCATCTGATCTAGATGTTCGTGGTGAGGGAAATCACATCATACTGATCTTTTTCCACTAATATCCTCTTGTAGAGCGATCTTGCCACTATGTTCGGCCAGAACGGACGAAGGAAGTGATTCGTACATCTATCGAGAATGCCATTCGCGGTTCACCGTTGGTGCTCATTCATACCTCGTCTGGTCGTCTGTGTGGCAAATCAGAGCAGGCTGCTGCATTCGAATCGACGCCGGGCTTTACCGCGCTCGTCGCATCCACGACCACAAGCATTAATCACATTCTCATCAAACAAGTGGTTGGGGAATTCTACCGTTATGTCATGCTCTCGCACACATGGCAGGATGGCGAACCTCCGTTCGAAGAGGTCATCAGAATTGCGGTGTACAACCTTGGACCCCTTCCCACTCACGAAAAGCTTAAAATGTTCTGCAAAATTGTGCGGGACGAGGGACTCAACTGGGCGTGGTATGACGCATGCTGTATCAACAAATCGGAACCTGTCGTAGTTCAGAAAGCTCTCAATAGCGTGTTCAAGTGGTATGAAGGATCTGCGATGACGATCATCTACCTCAATGATGTCGACCAGCTTGCGAAGCTTGGTGCTCTGTCGAGGAGCATGTGGAATACACGCGCATGGGCATTGCAGGAATATCATGCGTCAAAGGTGGTACGA
Source organism: Phylloporus scabripes (assembly GCA_038090435.1). Lineage (NCBI taxonomy): Eukaryota > Fungi > Basidiomycota > Agaricomycetes > Boletales > Boletaceae > Phylloporus > Phylloporus scabripes. Next base: position 20,781 of record JBBPMS010000064.1, on the reverse strand, counting down.
ATCTATACCAGGAATTGGACGCCATACCTGGGTCTCAACATTCACAATCACAAGGAGTCGCTGGAGATCATCTCGGAGATGGAGCAAGTCACAGGGGTCTCTGCACGAGTATTGATGTCACTCCGTCCAGGGTTAAGTGACATACGGGAGAAGCTTCGTCTGGCCTCCACGCGACGGACGACACGGGTCGAAGATACCGCTTACTCATTACTTGGAATCTTTTCGATGGTCATGCAAATCATGTATGGTGAAGGAGACAGTGCCCTGGGGCGACTCTTGTCTCAGCTACTCACGAGCTCGGGGGACATAAGTATCCTTGCCTGGAACGGAAGATCTGGTAGCTTCAATAGCTGTCTTCCAGCCAGTATCGCGGTATTCAGCCAGCCACTGGCCTCACATATTCCGCCCGCCATTCCCGATGCCGAGATGGAAGTACTCACCGCCCCGTTGCATGCCTCGAAACTTGATCTCGACCTCGTCACAAGGTTGTATGAAGAATTAGACAGGCTGCCAGTACCAATCTTTGCAGGACAACGAATGAAGCTGCCATGCCTTATCTTCGGAATTAGGCTTCTTTCACGTCGTCAGGATAAAGCTCACTTCATCTTTCATGCGGAAGTCGGTATGCTGGGAACCGTAGAGATCATGACCAAGCAAAGACTTACACCAAGTGATTCTCTATATCTTGTTCACCCCTGGATCGACTTCCTTCTTGACCGACATGCTTCTGAGAACATAGTGGAGATTACACCTGACGAGGACGAAACTTTTGAGATGGATGAATTTCCGTCGTTAGGTTCCTTCCCAGACTTTTCCAGCACCTCGCACGCTGACCTTGTGGATGATGCAGAGTCGCCGATGGATGCGCCGATGAAATTTCTCGCACGCCTCAGGCGCCCATTTGGCGCGCTGTTGCTTGCACCCGCTCAACTGAACGAGACAGAACACAGGAGGATCGCCACGGAGAGCTTGATTATAGTCCAGGTGCAGGAGATCACCCTGGCGACGTTGCACAAGTTGATACAAAGCATACGGGTATTGGATGTGCTTTAATGCTTTCACAGGATTGTTTCTTATTTCCCGCCCTCCAAAGCATCCTCTACTGCTCAGTTACTTCATGGTTTGCACTCTGTCATTTGAGCTTGTGTCATTGTGTTCTCAGTATGTGTTCTTGTTCGCCATGTCAATACTATCGTGTTGTTGCTGCATTCTTTGAGGCCAAGCTATCGTACTCTTCCGTCATACATCTGTTTTTTTCCTAGCCAAGGTGCTGAAATGGACCTCATTTGCATGAATAGCCAGTAACTTCAGTGCGGGCTTGTGTATGATGTGGGCGTCTGCCTTGAGTAAAATTTGCCAGAACAGTAAAAAACCGATAATGATATCCTCTACAATAACCTCCGCGAAACGATTGAAAAAAAGCTCCCCTGCAGTGGTTCATTAGATCTCGGCACATTCCGAATCGGTATGCGTGAGGTGCTCTTCATGCGTTGGATTGCATAAAACTAACAGAACACTACCTACAGCAGAAGTAGCTGATATATACTGCTGACAACGAAGTTTGGCGCGACTTACTGAGCGATTGAATACATAGACAGAATTGCAGTCATGTTCATTACTCGAGGTCCTAATTCTATGCTATTGTGTACGAGCACGTACTCGAGGTGGCTGGATGGTGATAACGAGGTGGTTTTCATAAATGGCCGCCTGAAGGGCATTGAAGCCGTCGTGACTTATTGCGACCGTCGCATGAAAATGGAACCACGGTTGATTCGTCGACTGAGTTCGGCGTCCAGAAAGATTTGTGTTGGAGGTACATAAGAGAAACTTGGAAGAGAGTAACAGTGGCATGTAAGCGCGAGACTTCGTTTCGCCCGGCAAGAGATATCCTGATTCCTCAGAGGGTTGAGAGATTTTGAAAGGTCATCTAAAAACAGAGAAACCTTGCGCTCCCTATATCTTGAATGAAGAGCATCTGCCAGCGCAACCCGAACCTTGCTGGACACCTGCCGAAAGACAACTAGTCAATCCCAGCGTCGCTCAGCGCTCACGGCTGTGGGAGTGACATCAAACCGATATATGCAGGCTCAGAGGTACATGGAATGTCCAAATGAGAGGGGTTAACGGGGAGTAGTGCAGCCAGAAGAATTGTCTCGACGGGCAATCAGGGGTACAGTAAGTAATAGGTGAGCCGATCTTGGTCATCGTTCCCTTGACAAGGGCTGGCTTGACAGACAAGAGTTTGTCGGTGGTTCTGCGGAGGAGTTTACCAAGAAAGTCTAGCTTGCCTTGTTGATTGACGATCTAGTAAACTCTTCAAGTGCACGGACGTTCACTTCAAGGACCATGAGTGTATCCGAAAACTTGATACATACCCAAGCATCTTTTAGAGCACAATCGACGAGCGTCAAATAGTCTGCTGAGCTACCCTAGGTATTCACTTCACTCGGACGAGGCCTCCACAAGAGCAGGTCCAATATGATATCCCAGTGGATCTAGTCGGGACAGAAGGAGTTTTGAACCAGTTCGCCACTGTGCTTGGATGAGACAAGTTGCTGGAGAAGACTATCAAACCAAGGTAATGGAGTTCTCTTGCCAGGCTTAGATGGATAGAGAGGGACACCTAGTAGGGATGCAGAAGCCACTGATGATCGTCGTAACGCCGACGAAGTAAGGAATATCGAGTAACAGGGATGCACTATGTAGAGTCTTCCCTTATTTAGTGGAACATACGAGCTAAGTTGTGGCAGTTCTTGCGCGCGCACTTCTTCCGCCTGCTACAAGCAGCTGACGGTGAGCCACACTATATGTTCATCACCTTCTCACACTGACTCATTGTGATCTTAAATCCCTAATCCCTAGGCACTGCGCGCTTGTAACCTACTACAATCTAGGACCAGACGGAAAGGTTCTGTTCTTAGCGCCAAATATCCCCTCCGCTCTCTTAGCCCGAGACCCGTTATCGCTTTGGCGGGCAATGTCTTTGGACGGTCTTGCGTTTTCTCTCCGCACTCGGTACAAGATAGTTGGGGAAATTGATGACCTCAACCAAGCCGTTGAGCTCGGCCGAGAAGCTCTGTCACTTTGCCCACAATGGCACCGGTCAACGTGTTTATGCAAACTTTCATCATATCTCTCTGCGAGATACAGGCGGCTTGGAGAGATCGATGACATCACCGAAGCCATCGTTCTCGCCAAAGATGCATTGTCACTCTGCCCAGTGGGCCACCGACATCGGGGGGTGGCATCGAATGCTCTTGCGTTTTCTCTCTGCGCCCGATATGACATTTTTTGGGAAACTGAAGACCTTGATGAAGCTATTAGGCTCACACGGGAAGCATTGTCGCTTTGCACACCAGGCGATCTTCATCGGAGAATGTACCTGAAAAATCTTGCATCCTATCTCTGCACGCGGTACAACCGCTTCGAGGAACTTGCCAACCTCAATGAGGCCATTGTCTTCGCGCAGGACGCATTGTTAATGTTATCACCGGGGCACCCAGATCTGCGGGAGTCATCGGACGCACTTGCATCTTATTTCTTTAATCGGTATAACCGATTGGGAGGAATTGATGACCTCAACGAGGCTATTGTTCTCCTCCGGGACACACTGTCACATTGCCCGCCAGGACATCTAGATCGGCCAATGTCTCTGCATAATCTTGCGTTTTCTCTCGGCACTCGATTTGAACGGCTTGGGGAACTTGACGACCTCGCCGAAGCCATCGCTCTTGCCAGGGGCGCGTTGTCACTTTGTCCGCGGGGATACCCGGATCGGTTGACATTCATGGGGAATCTTTCATCTTCTCTCTGTACTGGGCACCGGCGGCTCTGTCAAATCGATCACCTCAATGAAGCCATTGTTCTCGCCACAGATGCTTTGTCGCTCTGTCCACAAGGAAGCCTGGATCAGTTGACATTTCTGAACAATCTTTCATTGTCGCTCCGCGCTCGGTACGAGCAGCTTGGGGAAATCGATGACCTCAACAATACCATCGTTCTTGCCAAAGATGCACTCTCCCTTTGTCCACCAGGGCACCCCAATCGTTCAGCATCTCTAGATGACCTTTCATCTCATCTTCACACTCGATTCAAGCAGCTGCCAAGGATTGATGACCTGGAGAAAGCCATTGTTCTCAGCCGAGAAGCTTTGTCGCTTCGCCCACCTGGACACGTTGATCGCTTAACGTCTTTGAAGAACCTTGCCAGTTATCTCTCCTCTCGGAACAAGCAGCTCGGGGACGTTGATAGCCTGAATGAGGCCATTGTTCTGTTGCGGGAAGCGCTCTCACTTTGCTCACCTGGACACCCAGACCACTCAGGGTCTGTTAGCGCTCTTGCAAATGGTCTCTTCTCGCGGTACATGCAGCTTAGGGACATAGGCGACCTCGATGGAGCCACTGAGAATAAACAAGAACTGTTCAGGCTCTATACTGGACTGGAGCATGTATCCAATGCAACCTCTTCACAAGATTTGTCTGCTGCCAAAGCATGGGTCACCACAGCTGAAGAATTCCATCATCCTACGACCCTTCTTGCTTATGAAACAGCTCTTCGGCTACTTGTTCAACATTTTGTCGCTGATCTATCGTTCTTACCCCTACACGTTGGTCTTCCCAAGTTGTTCTCATCGTCGCTTGTGGTGGATGCATTCTCGGCTTGTCTTCGCAACAAAGATCCTACCAAGGCAGTAGAGCTTTTTGAGCATGGCCAAACTGTTTTCTGGGGCCAGCTCACTCGTCTCCGTTCTCCACTCGACGATATCATCACGTCGGGGCCCCAAGGCAAAGTATTGGCGGATGAATTCACGCGTCTGACCTCACTCATTCGAAACACTCTGAATTCACCTGGTACAGACCAACATGATCGAGCCTGGAGTCTCAACCTCGAGCTGCAAAAAGTCGTATCTAAGATTCGCGAGTTGCCTGGCCTCTCTCGATTCCTTCTTCCCTCGCTATTCTCGGATCTCCAGAGGGCAGCCACAGATGGACCTGTCATCATCATGAATGCCAGCCAGTACGGCTGTGATGCACTCATCGTGTTTTCCGACAAGGATCCCATCCATATTCCGCTCCCCGTCACGAAAACGGACGTTAAAGAACTATCATTGCGGTTCCTTGCCTTGACAACGAGCACAAAGAGAGCCGGTATGGAGAAAGAATTCATGGTTGTCCTGCGCAAACTGTGGGGCAAGGTAGTTTCCCATATCGTCAAAGTCTTGCGGACAGAGTGTCCTCTCAATTCACGTATTTGGTGGTGCCCTACAGCCGGCTTCTCTCTTTTGCCGCTCCATGCTGCTGCTCCATACAGATCGCACCAAAGGGGTATCTCGGAGCTCTACGTTTCGTCCTATACCACTACCTTGACTGCCCTCATCCGTGCTAGACGACCTAGTTCGCCGGACTCTGTGCAAAAGAAGAAAGGTTTCATTGCCATAGGCCAAGCGGCATCCAGTGAACAGTCTACTGTGGGCGCTGAACTGGACAACATTGGTCAGCTCGTCCAAGACCACGCAACGTTCACGCGCGTTGAAGAGCAGAACTCTCGGGCCACAGACGAGCTGGGCAAGAACGAATGGATACACTTTGCTTGTCGCGGTGCTACAAATCAGGCGCAGCTGTTCGGGTCTGCACTCTACGACGACTGGCTCACAACTCTGCGTGTCGTCCTGCGCGAATCACAGAATCCCGAGTTTGCATACCTGTCCACTGGTAATTCAACTGTCGTAGACGAAGAGAGCCCGGCCGAGGCGGTCCATCTCGCAGCTGCGATGCAATTTGCTGGCTTTCGCTCCGTCATCGGGACGATGGGAATGGTGGATGATTCTGATACGAACAAGGTGATATCCTCATTTTACAAGCTCGTGATCGATGAGAATGGTCGTCTGGATTATACTCGTGCGGCGCGCGCGTTGCAGACGACGATGACTAAGATGGATGTTCCAATGGATCAGCGTATCCTTTATGTACACTTTGGGGCTTAACATAACATACATACCGGAGCCTGCTTTCTGTTTTGCTTTGCATTGGTTCGGCGGTGGTTGTATCTGTTCTGTTCTGTGACTGTTCTATTCTGTGACTGTATCTCGCACTATGCACTCACGGGTGTGACATTGCTCAAAAATGAGACGGGGTTTTAAGCAATGAGCAGAGTCCTCTTCTTGTCCTTGAATCTTGGATAGCCCGGCTTAAAGCCAAGGCCCGATAATCCAACAAACGAGACACGATATGCACCATTCATATTCACGGGACATTGACAAATCCAAGGTCCTGGCAATCAAAAGTTGACTTGAGCTCGACATCATCTTCGTTCTCGTCTTCTGAAAGCAGCGGGTCAACTGGA
>JBBPMS010000063.1:59656-79570 GCA_038090435.1 Phylloporus scabripes | reverse complement strand
GTAAGGCTGTCTGAGAAACCCTGATAAGAAGCATGTCCCTGATGCGTGGTAGGTTTGCTGGCAGACACAACAGACACAATAGCGGGATCAGCGGGGTGCGTGCTGTATGCCTTTTGCCACTGCGACTGGCGATGCTCCGTGAGATGAGTGATGGGACCAGTCAGGTTATAAGATACCTCAAAGTTTGGTGGCGGGACATGCTGTGGCGTTCCCAGTGACATTGACTGCCGATGCCCAGGGCTAACAGCAGACAGGGGTTGTGATGACTGCAACTGGGGCAACGGGTGGGCAGCCAACTGTCGACCTATCTGAGTGGACTCAAATTGTGGCGACCAAGTATGCTGTAGCTTTGGCGAGGGAAATATTTGACTCGCGTTGGTGTCGCTTCGCGGCCCCAGCAACGGCGAGTTGAACGAAGGAGAACCGTGGTCCAGAGAAGTTGACCAAATCGAGGGAGGTGCATTTGGCCCAAGTCCAAAAGGAAACTGAGGAGTAGAACTTGATGTTGTAGGATGCGATGAGCGAGCAACGTCAACGCCACCTCGTTTTGTTCCCATCACGTTATTTAAAAGGTCTTGAGCGGTGATACCAGGAACAATTATCGGAGATTTGGGTGCTGTTGTACGCCCAGGTGTTATTGAGTTATGTAGCCTGGATGTAACAGAAGGTTCATCTGGATGAATAGTACTAGGTAGAATGGGAGTTGTGGGAAGAGTGACAGGCACAGAAGCCGGAGGTGAACCAAGCGGCCTGACACATGCGGTCAGCTTCAGGCAGATCCTGAGAGCACATGCGCGAACCTGGGGTTGTAAAGGATAACCTCCCCGTCATCTTCGTCGTCTACTGCCCCATGATCATCCAGTGCCTTCCGAAAAGCATCGCGAACTGGGTCGTCGTCTGTCCGGCCCGCATCTGTCATTACATCATCTTCTAATTCATTCTCCCCGCGTGAAACATTCCGAGTTGCATAGCAATTGATTTGATCGGCAACATGGAGGTCTGGTCCATGGACATCGGCAGACGAAACTGTGGGGACACCGTCAAAAAAGAAAATATTGCCATCTAGATGGATGGGACAGGTCTGTGCCAAGACGTAAGCTCGGGCACCGGTCTTCCACATTAATTCGATTCTCACCTTCGATCTGGCAAGGCTTTCAGCATCCTTGAGTAAGTCCCATATCCTCATCAGCTGCTCTTCGTTCGGATGGACCTTCTCTCTGACATTGAACGGCGTTCCATTCTGCTGTACCCCTCCGTCGTTTCCAGGGACCGTCAACACATCTCCGTCAGCTAGAAGGTCTCGTAATGGAAGGAATCCCTTCAGATCAATATCCTCATCCAAAGGAGTCGCGAGGTGGGGTAACCTGGCCAACGGAAATATACTACCCAATGCACTGTAAAACTGGGAAAACATGGCCCAAAATAGCGGCAATGCTTGGGTCAAAGCTCCTCGGGTACCTTTCCCGGTGGGACCATGGTGTTCACCGACGGATGGCTGCGCAGCGTGTAAAACATACTTGATGTTGGCTACAAGCCACTTGCTTGCGATGCGAAGAGCTGGCAAGGTACGTCGGAATGGCGCAGTGATACGCTGGGCAAGATCGTTCTCTGCAGCATCCTCAGGGGGTTCAGTGAGTTCAGCAGCGCCTATCTCGAGAAGAACGTGATGGAGTGCAATGATATGCGTCAAGATCTGTGACTCAATGGTGGACGCATCCGGAAGTCCGTTTGATTTCCTATTCGAAGGTGATGAGGTGTCATGGATCATGCGATGCTTCCAGAGAGCTCCCTGTGAAAGGACGATGACTTTGGACACCATTTCTGTCGGAAGATTCCGTTCTGATACCAAACTCTGAAAAGCCTTCACAACACCATCCGCATGGGTAACCGAATTCACAATTCTATAACCATTGCGTGTCAATCTGGAGAAATGCGGACAGCATTAGACAAGATACTGACTTATCCGAACCTAATCGCCATAAGGCATGCAATAGGACGACGTTCTCCTTCAGGTATTCCACTCTCAGCCGAGGAGGAAGTTCTGCAGGTTCGGGCGCCGTGGTACGGGAGTCCTTGATCTTCTTGGTCTGTTGATCAAGTGCTTTGTTAAGGATTCTTTTGACATTTTCTGAAGCGGTGTCGTATGGCTGGCGGACACAGAGTGCCCTATAATAATGAAAGAGGGAGTTGAACATGTCACCCTGGTAGAAAGCAAGGATGGCAAGCTGATGGGAAGGATTGCCCTCGTATGGGACAAGTAGACGGGCTTGTTCGTAGCATTGAATGGCCTTGTCATAATTCCGTGCCCGCGGGATGGAGTCGAAGCCAGGTACGCTGCCTCGACTGGCGCGGCCGCCTCGTTTTGCTGGCACTGTGCCATCTTCGTGACCAGCCTTGGGGCGACCACCTGCCTCATTGTAAAGTTCCCGGTATCTAGCAATATCTCCAAGACAGACGATTGCCTTGCTCAAGATCGCGAGCCTACTCTCATGCTCTGCGGGGTCAGGGGCTGGTGTGCTGTCTTCTGGAGGGAAAGAGGGGTGATTGCGACCGTGATTCTGATTGGAAGCACCATTTCTGGCCCCGGATGGGAGGTTGGGCAGGTTGGCGTCGTCCGAAGGAATGAGGATGTTCAAGGAGACCAAGATAGGGTAGGCCTCGTCCAAAGCGAAAGATCGTTGGTATCGGACTATGAGTTGAGTCCAAAACTTTTCTTCGTCTGCAAGGAACTGTCGGAAGCGCTGCATAAGTTTGCGATGTTCGACGGGGCCATGTCCACCTTGTCGTGACTGATGACGCGGTGCGGATTGGGATGTTCGTTCGAGGGCTGCGAGGCTCTGCTTGTAATGGGAGATGAACTGATAGGATGTCTGCATCCATAGGTGCGTCTCGACATCCTTGGACTCCTTTGCATAAGGTTCGACGAGGAGCAATTGTAGATGTTGTCGTCGCAGGCTTTTGGACGAGTGAGAAATGAGAATCTTTCGAGAGCGCAGGAGAGCTCACTTCTTGCGACCGAATTCGACCTCCTTATCCCAAGGATTGTGAGTTTTAAGAAGCTCTTTTAAGCCCTGATGTAAACCTTTGGCCTCTCTGGGGAGGTATGAGGCGACTGCGGGGGAGAGGGGTGAAAAGAGAAGAGTACCTCGCGAGACGTGAAGCCGAGTCGGACATTGTTTGTTTCATAGATCCATCTTCTCGTGCTCGCTATCGATGTTGAGCGCTGGTTTGCAGACACCCGTGGGAAACTATGATAGTATTTTAGCTCCGAGCGGTCAACGACCACAAGATCATTGCATGTCGATGATCGCAGTAAGCCATTTCAAAACAAACCAGAGTGCCGAAACAAGCCTAGGGCATTGTGCAGTCTTTACTTTTCAAGTGAGACACCAAAATGCGAGCGGTACCATGAGCTCTATATGCTTTGCGGATAGATGCCGTGGACGACGCCCATGCATGGATCCACCGTCACCGAGAGTCAACGGGATCCAATCCAAATATTTGACTGGACAGTCATCTTAATTTGTGCATCCACGCCATTCTGCCCCACTCATTCGCCTCCGCCACGCCACTGTTGTTCAGGGGCCGCAGGCGAGTATCATCGACTAGGTAATCAGTCTTTGCATTGATTCGCAAATTGATCTGTCCTCTTGCTGAATTTGAAACGGGCATCGTTACTATCAATTACACTCGTCAGAGTTCGCACAGAAGGGGCTCGACACCATGCACCTGCACCACCTGGCTCCATCTGCAGGGAGTAGTTTGGTAAGTCATTCTACAATTGATCTCGCAGCTCGTTCGGTCGTGCATGTCGTGCACCCTGGAAATCGACTACTGTAATTTGCACTTTTCAGGTTAGATTAAGCCGTGTTTGGATATCCTAGGTATGCTCATCCTATATGGCTTGAAGGGGTTGGGCACATGGAAATTGGTCTCTGATACGCTCTATCAGTCATCATATCCCCCTTCCCGACAGTAGAAAAGGACCCCTACATTTGCTCACTCTTCTCAAACTCTCTTCCCTACTCGCCGTCCTCCCTGCGACGTCTCCCATCCATCAAACTTGCTATCACCATCATGCCCCCCTTCTACGAGCTCGCCGTCGCATCTTTCGCGCAACCATCACCCTTGAAATCAAAATGGGCAATTGCTGTCATTTTTTCGCAGTCCTCCCCCCACTCTCTCATTTACCATATCGTGGGTTCACCTTCGGACTACAGTCTGGACGCCCCACAGTCCGTCTCACTCAAGGAGGGAGAGAATGGATACATGCGCAAAACACCTGTCGGCTCAGTTGACTCTGAGAGGCTCCACCAGCTACATAGCACTCTCGCTTCCATCCCCGTCGTCTGTGGGAATCCTGCATGGAACTCCCACAATTGGGTCATGGACGGAATACTAGCACTCCGCAAGCTCGAGGGTTTCCATATCGATAAAAATGTGACATCTCAGTTGGTAGCGGAACGGCTAGGTGAAACGTAGGGTTGCGCGCTTACGGCCTTGGGAGAACACACATCCTCTTACTCTCCGGATACCATAGTTGATATGTAAATAGTGCGCGTTCGGGACATTTAGTTGATGCGGAATAGTGGCCTTGTATTCGTTGGACTTTTTGCAGACTATCTTGGAATTTTGGTATTTCAGCATTCTTCAAACTCGTGTTAGCTACGGTATTGGTTGAGCAAGCGTCGCCGTTTCCTCTTGTGATGACTCACCAGGGTTTGATTGAACAGTACATAAACTCTCAATAATAGCCTGCCAGTCTAGGATTAGCTTTGTCGGCCCGTGTTGGAGACTGGGCACCCACGGTTGTCGGGCCAGCAACGGCGGTTTCATTTACCGATACGTAAAGTTAATATCTTCACCAGCAAACGCAAACAGAAGGATCAACCCTACAAGTTTGCATCGGCAATCTCAAGGAATCAGACTATCACCCGCTTCAAACTGTCAGCGAGAACACTCACGACCAGTTTCACCCAGAACCGACTCAGGGAATCTAGCGGCAAAAGCAGTGAAACGCCTTCTTACTCACGAAAAATCTTCAAACAAGCAGTATTGAAGACGTCACCAAGACTTTCATAAAAAAGCACCAATCCGCACTCTACATCACGGTTTGTTCGTGACTTCCCAAGGCTTTTTCCTCAACGCCGTGGTTGATTCACTGGGAACGCTGTCCTATTGTGATACGGTACATGGGAAGCAGTGCATCTGTGCGAGATCAACTTACATTCAACATGTTTGGAATGATTCTGTTGTTTGGGATGTTATCAGTTTTTCCCTGTTCGATCAAACTCTTAAGTTCGGCGAAAGTCAACGTCCGCGTCTCTTCACGCCCTGCTTCGCTAAATGCCGGATAGCACTCATTTCCGCTCTGTGTGAGGCAACATGTCAAGTTCGTGGTGCAACCCGCCTGGACGTCCGCGAGGCTGACGTCGTGACCAGTGACGCTAACACAACTTCATGAGATGGCCGCTTTAGACAAATAAGATCATATCAGATTCACATACCGCTTAAAATAGAACACTTTTGTCTTGAGGACAAGATCTGACCGCTCACTATCAGGCAACTGGCTCGTTGACTCGTGCCCCAGGATTCCAGAAAGACCATGCTACCAGGCAGTAGGCCATCGAATATAAAAGTAGTATATCAGGCAACGTACCTGGAATGCTTCATCCGAGGAGAAAGGGAAGGCATGGAATTGGTCAAGAACACGCCGCTTCCGTTCGCCTTCCGGAGGGTCGATGTTTAATGAGACTTCGTGGCCCTGTAACGAGGACATGCGACAGTAATCGTGAGGGTCAAGAGGCGACGTAAATACCCTTGTTGTACAAGAACACCAGGAGATAATAATGGAACGCAATTGGGCCGTTTACAGGCTGACATGATTAGGTAACATATTACAGGGTGTCAGTGCGTCCACGGTTGTCCCTGCTACTACTTCGAGGTGATGTCGACTGGTGTCAGCAAAATCGTGGCCCAGCGGAGCCAACGTACTCTCTTGGAGCTCGCCTTGAAGCCAGGAAATGGTACGCTTCTGCATGTGCCAACTAATGCACACCTGAAGCTGCGCTCTTCCCTCCGACAGACATCTGTGCAGACTGTAAAGCACGTGCGCCACGATGGGCTTCTCATAATCTGGGCATATTCATCTGGTGCGTGCGCTTCCTCCGAGTAACACGAACACTGACAGCCATGTAGTGTGAGCTGTGCTAGCATCCATCGCAAAATCGGGACACATGTCACAAAAGTGTATGTCATGCATCCCCGGTCTGGCACCCTAGTCCTTGACAGTTTTGTAGTAAGAGCATTACCCTGGACGAATGGAGCAAAGAACAAGTTGAAGTCAGGCATTCACCTTCTTTTTTAACCAAAATCCACTAATCTCTGTTCATTTCACTCAAGGTTATGAAGGAAATTGGGAACGTTAAATCGAACGCACTGTATAATCCCAACGAGGCTCGCCACCCACCTCCAACAAACATGATAGACTCTGAACGAGACTCCGAACTGGAGAAATTCATACGCTGTAGGGAGTAAAATTTATCCCCCTGCTTCGGGAGCTTAAGCCAGTTTTCTAGCAAAATATGAGTTCAAACGGTTCATGGACCGAAAGTCTGGCTTTCAGCAACCGTTGGCTGAGCTGCGGGGTGCATCTACTGGACCACATTCAACACCCCTAACGGAGTTGACTCAAATCGAGCGAAGGTTGTCAATAGGGCCTCCACCGCCGCCTAAAACGCCTGAGAACTTACCCCCCGGGCTTCGTTATTCAGCCACCGTACCTTCGCTACCAAACGGTGCACTACCCCGATCCGTCTCACATCCTCCCCTGCCACTCACTGATCCCGAGAAACCTGCCGCAGCACCTCCATTAGGGACATATACACCGACACAGCCCCCCAAACCCGCAGGGCAGGTATGGGAGGACCTTATCTCATTGCAAGAACCTTCCCGTTCCTCCTCGCTTCCTCTTCAGTATAGCCCAGCTCCTTTTTCTTCCCAGCCGCAGGTTTCGGTTCAGCAACACCCAGTAGCACCTGGCAACGCCCCGAACCCGTTCATGAATTTATCTCACGGACAAGTCCACACGACCACACCCCTTGTTGCCAGCCCCATATCTGTATCCGCACCTGGTTCGCAGTTTCCTTTCGCACCTTTCGCACCCTTGTCCAGTCCGGCCCTCTCCACTGGTGCGACTAATCCATTCAGTCAGGCGTTTTCATCTTCATCCGCGGGCGTGAATAATACCGTCTTCGCCACAAGCTCAAACCCCTTTTCATCTTCTATGGCCATGTCCGCACCAACGACGCCGTCTTTGCAACCCATCATGGCGTTTCCAACAGGGACTACACTGCACACGCCGCCTCTTGGTTACTTCCCATCACAAACATCGACGCCGGTACCCACGCTCGCTTTTTCGCCCGCGCCATTCGCATCTGCACCGGCCGCGGTCTCGGCGGGTCCACCACAGAATCCGTTCGCGCCACAAATTGGCGTTCCAGTACATATTCCACTCTCTGGCAGTGTCGCGACGAATCCATTTTCAGTGATGCAGGTAGGACAGGGGGAATATCCGGGGATGACACCCCAGACGGCGGTCTTGGGCCAGCAACAACAGCCGCTGGGATCGGCGCATGGGTTCAATGCATGGGCTGGTGGTGCACAAGGGACATTCTGAACGGTCAAACCAGCTTACGCTGCCATGTTCATGGACGAATGTGCAAGCGGACTTTTGGGAAAGATGATCTACAGTTTAGAATCGCAATTCTGGTACGGATATGATGCTTTATACCGATGTTATAGGTTCGCTATGGGTCATTTTGGATACGTACGTATATTCTAAACTATTGTTACAAGAGTTGTCCAGTTTTAGTGATATTGTACTTGATCCCTGCTGTATGATTGTGTGCCGAGTCCCCGCTAGTAGACGTTTCACTTGTGATCTAATAGTCCACCATGGTAGAAGCTAGGTGCAGAGGTGTTCTGAAGCACCTCGGAGTCCACGACGCTTGTCCCGAGGCCTGTACCACCGTAGCACACGGTCTGGCAGCTCAGATACTTGGCTACATAATATGACAATCATCGTGGCCGGGGTCCAAGTTGGCCCAGCATCAATCAGACCTCGAATATGCTCTCCTCGCCTAGTCAATCGATGAATTACAAATGGTGTATCCTTCTGATTCCCTACCGTCTACGCGCACGGATACATTAGACGGCGAACTTGAATTCCGCTCCCAATTCCAGTGGCTGGCGATCAGCGCTCAGCTCAGGGCCGCTGTTTAATAATACCAAACACCTCCAAAAGTGCGATATTGATCCCCCACAAACCCTGATAGTTACGTAGCAGGAATAAGGTATTCGATTTGTAGAGATCAATACATACTAACATCAAGATCATGCCCACCACCATCATATCCGATCACCAAACAGTAAATGGCATTAGATTAGAAAAATGAGAATGGCTTGCTTCATTCAGAGTTCATCGGTGTCACCCTCTAGTCATCGTCATCGTCATACCGACCACCGCCTTTGAAGAGCGCCAACAAATCATCCAGGCCAAGTTTGTTATTCTTAAGCTTGTCGCCACTCAGCGCCGCCTTGGCGAGTTCTCGTTTAGCATCTTGAAGCTAGGGGTGGAGCAAATACATCAGTACGTGTCATGCATTAAATATACGGAGCGGCGGTAAAATGCTGTAAATGCTGTGGAGGTGGATCACATGCTCACCTGTAAGATCCGAGTTTCCACCGTATCAATTATCATGAGTTTGTAGATATTAACGTCCCGTGTTTGTCCAAATCGGTGTGCACGATCATAGGCTTGATCCTATTGTTCGTTATCACACCCGCCGTGCACATGATACAAACGGGTATCGTTCGAGGCAATCCACAGATAATTGAGTGAGTTTCCCAAGAACAATGAATAGTGATAATGGTCACAAAAGATATAGGGTCTTTATCAGTATAAGTATGAAAAAGGAAACAGGATGAGTTCACCTCGAGCGCGGGATTCCACCACATATCCACGAGAATCACATTGTTGCACGCCGTCAAGTTAAGGCCTATGGAGACAAATCACGCCATATCCAGTTTGGCGTAATTTAACAAGAAGCAGTAGATTATACACCATAACACGATCGGGGCGAGGGCGGAATTCAGAGCAAAATTAATCAGTATTCAGTGTCATGTGGGATAGCAGATGAAGGCTCAGGGATAGCCAATGATGAATGAAGCTGCCGCTAAATCGCTGCCACGGTTCGGGACTACGCGAGTCATAATCGGACTCGTGTGAGCAGGAGAGAAGCGCCCAGGATTATTAACGCGTTGGGATAAATGGATAGAGGCGCCAAGGACAGTTCGAAACCAGCAGTGACACGGAACTTACCAGTGCTACCAGCCTTGAATGAGATCAGTATGCACCGGGTGCTCTTGCTATTCCGAATCTTCTCCAGACTAGCCTCACGTTTGTCCTTAGGCATTGAACCGTCATCTATTGATGTAAAATAGTCAGTATTGGCAATAGAATGGCACACGGGACGCACATCGAACATGCTTGACTCCATGCGCATCCAGAAACGGTTCAATCAAATCCAACATCGATGTAAACTGCGAGAAGATGATTGTCTTCTCCACACCATCAGAGCGTTCGTCGATAGTTTTCAAGATATCCAAGATTTTTTTTATCTTGGCAGACTCGGGAGGTAGATCCGAGTCCAATGTAGGCCTTGTGGATTTGGCGAGAGGTTTGCATTCTCTGCAGTGTGTTGCATTGTCTCCCGCCGGCAGACTGGTGAAAAAAATTGAAGAATGCGGACATGATAGAAAGAAATGACGGACGCTGTCTGACAGAGCTGGCACTTCTTTGCACCCGACATGCCAAGTTGGCCAAACATAGCGGCGAGATCTTCAGCGTCGTCATCATCTTTTGCAGCCTTGGGGTCGGTTGCATCTTTGTCGATGTGATAATCCTTGGAGACAAGCGAAGGATGATTACAGGCTAAATTTCAGTCCATCTGATTAACCTTGCCCTATCTTCCAACAATGCATAGCGCTCACCCTGGCGAAGCCTCAACAATAAGACCAGTACATGTGTATAGCTGACATTTTCGGATCGAACGAGCTTATCAACTTCGGAGGTCATTCTGGTTTCAAGTAGGCGATAGAATTCTTTTTCAGAGGGATTGAAAGTACATTCGACCAGTTCGAGGGTACGTTCAGGTAACTGAAGAAGTGGTTTTCCATTCAGGATTTGATCCTTGGTACGTCGAAGCATGGTTGCTTTCAGAACAACCTATAGCACAGTAACGGTCAGCGAGGGGATAAGTTGAACACTTAGATTGTGGACACACATGCAATCGTTTGAGCGCACGAGTGGGTCGTCCGCCTTTGATGGGTTGCGCAATCTGTTCATTGAAGTTTTGCCACTCGTTGAGAGGTCTGATCCGCAGGAACTTGATCAGAGAGTAGAGCTCCTCAACGCTGTTTTGCCTAGTGATCGCGCGTGAATGACACTGACAAGTCGAAAGACACAAGATACCAACATCGGGGTTCCAGTAAGACACCATCTGAATTTACTTTCCAAGGCGCAACACGCAATGGCACTTTTAGTATTTCGGTTCTTGATATTATGAGCCTCGTCTGATTCACAAAGGTTGATAGTCTTCACGGCTTTCAGATTAGTTGAAGCATCACTCACCGAGCACGATGCGGAACCATTTCACTCGAAACAATGCATCCTTGGCCTTTCCAGTTTTTGTTTTCCTGGCCAGCTTTTTTGTGAACCCTTCAGAAGAATCTGAGTCCGAGTCTGAGCCAGCAGTCATAAGCTTGGACTTAGATTTCTTGGATTTGCCTTCGTCCTTCGTTTCGGGGGCAAATGATGCGTATTCGGAGGCAACTATCGTGTAGGTCGTCACAACGACATGCGCTTGCTGCAAAACCGATGGGTCTGTAGTACGGCTTTGGCCGTGGTGCTCTATGACACGGAGCCCAACCGCTATGCGCGATATCTCGGAAGCCCATTGCGACACAAGAGAAACTGGGCAGACAACGCTAGAGCAAAAGCATGAATCCCTCCTCACTCGAGAAATATTTGGTCACGCCTCACAGCGTACTGGCAGCCCACCCTTCTTGTTTGTCTGATTTCCTGGCACGACCATCAACAATACGGCTGATAGTCTGGATGGTTTTTCCGAGACTGTACCTTGTTAGAATAAATCGTGTATCAAACCTGCCCACTCACCCCATGTCATCCGCCAATATTCCTCCATTCTTCTTTCCAGTCTCACGCTCGCGCATCCAGGCTCGCCCAACGACCTGATGGGGTAAGAGTACAATACTATCCACGAAACCGGGCACAATCGCTTCAGTCATATCGATTGATGTATCTTCAGAGCTGTTCACACTATCCTCAACCAGGGCGCGTAGGGCTTTTTCTGCCTCAACAGCTGACATTCGAGGGTCGTAGAGGTCATGCGCGCCGGGTTCATCAAAGGTCTCCCATGTTGGTACATCTGGATTGCTAGGAACTCGGGATTTTTGGGGGAGTTCGATAGGCGCTGGCACAGCAGTGCGTTGCGGCATCAGTGCGGGTGTGGCGCGATCCAGAGTGGCCAAAATCTGGCTCTTTACTCCTACCGTGAGAGGCTGTGAAGACTTTTGTATTGGGCTAATTACGTCAAATAACGAACACAGGGTATAAGGAGGCAAAACTTACGCGCCATCTTCTTCTTCGGAAGAAATGACAATTGGAGCATTCTTGTTATTGTCCGACTTGACCGCTGACGGGACTGATTGGGGTTTAGAGGACGCGGAGCTGGAGGAAGTAATAGACTGATCGAGTTGAGACGCGTGCCTCCAGACGCAACACATTCACTCACGACAACACGAGAACCAGCCTTAGAAGGTTTCTGGCCGGGTTTATAGAATTCTGGATAGACTTCTGGATCTTGGAGGAGTTGCTTACGCCTTGAGTACGGTAAGCACTTTGCTCCTCCTAACTAATTTTCGCATACCTGGCTTCCATGGTTCAGATTGGGTCAGTAGTTCTGGTGGGGAAAAGATAGAAAGGTGGACAAATTAGTTCGAACTTCCGACGCGACGCGTCTCAAATCACATCACGTGATTCATACTCCATCTAGCATCCACGGCTTCGTACTAATCACCCACCGATTCAACTAAGAACTCTCATAACATACTCACCCTAATGGAGCATATTCCGACAGGTATGCATTATGTAGGACTTCTCTATTGACTAGTAACCGTACACAGTTATGAGCTGATGAAACTTTGACTCAATGTTAACACTTGTTTATTATTCAAATACTTCGGTGGACGGACAGACATCCACAAGTATTCTACAACTTCATTCCTGTGATACCCTTAGACAAGAGCTTGTGAGACTGTACCAATGCATTCAAGATAATGTCTGCTACAATGTCGGGGTGCGTCTGTAAGATCTAGCCCCTTGCTGTCAGAGATCTACAATACAGAAAGATGGGAGAATAGGGATGCACCATATATCCTGCTTCAGGTACTCTTGTCACACTCGCAAAGTTTGTATTCCTCCAGAGGCGACATGAAGCACGTCTTCGCAGGAGCAGGCCACTAAACTTATATGTACGGGTAACGTACGGGCATTCTGTGTCTTCGGTACCCAGAGCACAAAGATCAATATCAATCTGCGTAACTTGGAAATTGACTGGCCAATTCTCCTAGCACCCGACAACGACGTATCACCAACTAATTTTATTGCATGGTGAAGGGCTCAAACTTCATATCTTCAAAATCATTTCCGAAAGCGCTTCAAGTTGCTAGCCTGGGAATATCGACGACCGGACGTCTGCAACGATAAAAGCTGATATATTTTGGGAGGCTTGTGCTCGGGACGAAAGCACAATTCGGTGACATGAGGAATGAGCATGCATCCTGGTCATAAATTTTAAAAATGCCACTCGTGTGCAGCTTCTCCCACCTTGACGGTGCCTCAGTGCTAGGTCATGCTCCCAAAAAGGTGCCATTTCCTTTATGGCGCAGGCTAAGTTGTTGTGTCATGATCTGACTTGGACAGGGTAGTGAATTTTGTGTCAAAGCGGTTCACCATGTACATAATGCGTATACCTACCCAGCGCGTTTCCTCTCTCCTCTCCACAGTCGCCTTTTAGCCGCACAGCTTCTATATATGTACCCAACTCAACCGTTTGGCAATAACCACATATCTTCGTGCATGGATAGTGATGACCCAAAGTCACATGAAGAATACCAGGTTGTGGGTGATATCGATGCGAACAGAACACAATTTTATGTTGGATTCCCAGTGAAGCGCGCAAAATGTAACAGAGCTTCTTGGTTCATTGCAGCAACCAGGAATTCAGAGTGCGTTCCTGTGGCCCCAAACATCTCGACACTCCGGAAATACTTGGACGGTTACGGCTGCGTATCCAGAGGGGGAGTTTGGAAAGGCCATGAAGCCGAATGCCCATCTGAGTTTGCAGAACACGCCACTCTGCGTGAGTATTTTCTGCTTGCGCATTGAGCATTGCAACGGGTAGTACATACTTATGACCTAGTCAATTTGTGAATGAGTTGGTCGACAAGCTATGAGTGACAGAGGGATACCTACAAGCAATACCCATACATACGGAGAAACACAATGCCATACAACAGGTCGGGTAACCGTTGAGATGTTACTTTTGAAACTTATGTTCAGATATAGATCCCGAGGTACGTAGTAAAAGCGAGATGAGTCTTCGGAGCTTTTGCGGAACATTACAAACGCCACCAGCGGTTCAAAGAACAGGTTGCCGAATGGCTGGTGCTCCCTCCCCTCCAATCTGAGGGGTCCAACGGTAGGGATGCCAAGCGCTACTCCTAGCATGTGCGACGAGCGACCAGGAACGGGGGCACCACATTCGTATGTGCTCGATCATTGAACCTGCTGGTCATCAATTATATGCCATGTGTTGTCATGCTTGCTGCCTGTCCACAGCGCATAAATGGTTTCTATATCATAGTGATTTTAGGCATACGTACGATGGTGGTAGCGTGAGACAGGGTCCACGTAACCCTCCAGTCTGCTGTCGGTCAGCAACTTCAACGTGGCGTATGACAATGGGCATACATGATGCATGATGGCCAGGGAGAGACGCCCGTTTTGTCATCTTCTGTCAAATATTAGTAGTGACCATCTGGTATAACACCATGACGACCCGTTCGAAATTCTTGAACTACGTCGACACGCACAGGGCAGGCTTTGTTCGACGCCTGGCTGACGCCATCCAGATCAAGAGGTATCGTCAAACGATCATACATCGCGACTGGTGTCTTGACATGTTACAGTATCAGCGCCGATGCAACCAACCGTGACGAGACGATCGCGATGGGCCACTGGCTCGAGCAGCAGCTCAAGGCGCTCGGGGTGACGACGGTGCTCAAAGATCTCGGACAACAAACGTTGGAGGGCCAGTGTCTGGCGCTGCCGCCTGCCATCCTTGGCCAGCTGGGAAACGACCCGGACAAGAAGACCGTGCTCGTTTACGGCCACTATGACGTACAGCCCGTGCGCCCTCTTCTTTGTTCTGTGTGACGTGCCGAATGACTTGCGTAGGCGTTGCAATCGGACGGATGGGCGACGGACCCGTTCACGCTTATCGAAAAGGACGACAAACTGTATGGGCGTGGAGCAACGGACGACAAGGGTCCGATCATGGGTTGGCTGAACGTACTCGAAGCGCATCACGCACAGAACCTCAAGCTCCCTGTCAACCTTCGCTTCTGCTTTGAAGGAATGGAGGAGAGTGGGAGTGAGGGTCTGGATGCGCTGATCGAGAAGGAAGTGGCCGAGGGCAAGTGGTTCAAGGGTGTCGATTGTGTCTGCATTGTGCGTCTCCAGTTTCGAGCTCTCTGCGCTTCTTCCAAGCCACTCGCATCAGTCGGACAATTATTGGTTGAACACGCGTACGCCCGCATTGACTTATGGTCTTCGTGGCGTCGCCTACTTTTCCATCAACGTGTCGGGGCCTGGTCAAGATTTGCACTCCGGGCTGTTTGGACGCATGGTCCACGAGCCAATGACGGATCTCATCGGGCTCATGAGCAAACTCGTCGATAACAACGGTCACATTCTCATTCCCGGAATCGAAGCGATGGTGCCGCCACCCGACGAAGACGAAATGTAACGTCGCCTGTTCACATTGCTGAGTCCGCTCATGTATTTACCCCATCTAGTAAATTGTACACCAAGATGGATTATTCCATCGCAGATGTCGTGCAGGCCGCTGGTGCATCGGTATATCAATTCTCGTTGCAGGTGCTCTGCTTATGATTGCTCAGATCGCCTTATCGGATAACAAAGAATCCGTGATCATGGGCCGCATGCGTAACCCATCGCTCTCCCTCCACGGCATCCAAGGTGCCTCTTCTGAGCCAGGTTGCAAGACCGTTATTCCCTCCAAAGTAAAAGGCAAGTTCAGTCTTCGGTGCGTATCTGATGCCATACGATCGTCACCGTGTATTGATGCCTGGTTTCTGTACAGCCTTGTCCCCCCGCAGACGCCTGAATCAATCATCCCGCTCGTGACGGCATACATCGAATCCGAATTCGCCAAGTTTAACAGTAAGAACAAGGTGCAGGTCGAGTACCTCCATGGAGGGAAACCCTGGGTGGCAGATGTGAACCACTGGAACTTTGAGGCCGCCCGAAAAGCGATAGAGGTGGGGTACTGTATGATCATTCCGTGGCGCACGACTCTGAGGTTGGACTGAACTAGGCTGTTTGGAACAAGTCGCCGGATTATACGCGCGAGGGAGGATCGATCCCGGTAACGCTCACTTTTGCGGAGAAATTGGGGGTAAGCGTGTTGTTACTCCCGATGGGCCGGGCGGATGATGGGGCGCAGTTCGTGCTCCTTTATTTGCTCATACGAAATTGCTGATATGTGGTGGATGTAGCTCGACGAATGAAAAGTTGGACATTTCTAATTTTATTGAAGGGGTACGTGGCCGTGTATTTCGTCATCGTGATCTTTTTTTTTTAACGAAAGAAAAGACAAAGGTGCTTGGGACGTATTTGTATGAAGTTGCCCAGCTCACTGGGACGGCGTGAAGAAGATGGTGAATGAAAGGTCTTGTACTTGTTATCTGTAGTGATTACTTCAAACTCAGCGAATGTGACCAAATGGATTTCCATGCGAACACACTATATTGCATCGTACCCGCGCGGATTGCCAAGTGTCTATCAGCCCAAGTGGCCCCAAGAGGCCTTGCTAGGAGCGGTGCCTGCTACAGAAACTAAAAGTGCCAGAGATGGCAAAGACGAGCGACAGTAGTGGGTGGGATCAGGACTTGGTGAGCTGCCTGTCTCTTGGTACGATGGATCTATTCGCTTACGTTCCTCGATCTTATCTTTGTGCGCGCCGATGGTTTTTCATTGAACCGTTAGTCGTCGATTGTGAGGCAAACCACGGCATCAAAGCCGAGGACCAGGACCAATGTTGTGCGTGATGATTGGGATGACGAGGAGGAGGAGGATGTGGATGTGGAGACGGAGCAAGAGAGAGATATCAAGGTCAGTGCAAGTGGAAACAAGACTGAAGAAGACGGAGGGAGTAGCAGGATCTGGCAGGAAGCGTGAGTCTGCCCAAGCTCGTCTCTGATGCGTGTGTGTTCATCTTCCAGTTTGTATGTCGGGCATCACTTGGGTGATCGTCTATCACCAGTAACAAGAGAACACCGATGCCAGAGCTCATTGTTGCCCCCGCAAGTACGAGCCAAAGTGTTGCTCCGCCGCCGCCTGCGGCGCTCCAACCGACGCTGCGCATTCTAAAACGACCCTCTCCAAGTAGCAGCACCAGCAACGTCGGGGCAACCTCCTCGTCGTTGTCTGGAGGGGCGTCCCCGGCACCGAGGGGTACGCTTGCGGAGCGCGAGGCGCAGTATCAAGAAGCGCGGAGTCGTATATTTGGCGAGAAGGAAAAGCTGGATGGAGTTGTGGTTGTGCGCGATCCAGCTGGTCCTGCGTCCGAGCCTGGTCTCGGGCCGGCGAGAGGGTTCGGAGAGAGACGGGGGGGGAAGAAGTAATAATATTCCACCGCGGATATTCCATCTTTCTGATCTCCGTGGAAATGACCCATCATATGTACTTTTGCACGTGACTTGATAACTTTTCGCCCTCCAGCTTTGCTGCCAGGCTAGCCATGGCCACCGTTACCGTCATACCCGCACTTGCCAAAAGCTGGGCAGCACCAGACCTACCGTCATCGGCGCGCCTCGCTCGTAAGAAACAATCCAAAGTATCAGGATGCAGGACTGACGCCGCACCAACCAGCTGTCGTACAACGCAAACTCATCCCCGCTGGATCAGCCTATCTCGCACACGTGCGCCGTGCATTACACAACCTCTCCTTCGATGCACATGATGAACTGGTTGAACAAGACCGGCTGCGCATCGAGGCACTTCGTGCGGATGCGTTGAACGGTGAGGACGATCTTGGGGTCGGAGACGAAGAAGAGGCCCCAACATTATTGTTGCTCGATCCAAAAGAGTGGAAGGTCTGTCGTCCTCTTCCTTTCTTTTTTATATGTGCTTGCGCCATCCCCTCTTCCATACCGTGCTTTGATTTTTTTTTTCGAATTGGTACTGACAACGTGTTTGTAGAAACAAGATCATTACCAGGTTCTTGGGCTGTCTCATTTACGCTATAAAGCTACGCCCGAACAAATCAAAATTGCCCGTACGTGATCCTCACCTCCCACGCGTTCGCGCTGACCTGCGCCATCCATCGCAGATCGCAAAAAGGTACTCAAGCACCACCCCGATAAAAAAGCTGGTCAATCGCATACGACCAACGACGATACCTTTTTCAAATGTATTCAAAAAGCACACGAGGTACTCACACACCCCGAACGTCGTCGACAGTTTGATTCTGTCGATCCCCATTATCTTGCGCTCGAAGAAGATGCGCCGACGGCGGCCGATTTCAAGGGGAGCAAGGCCAACAATGACGATTTCTTTTTCAAGATGTGGGCACCAGTGTACGAGTTGGAAGCGCGATTTAGCAAGAAGACGCCAGTGCCGTTGTTGGGCTCGTTTGATGACCCTAAGGACAAGGTAGAAGCGTTTTACGACTTTTGGTACAACTTTGATAGTTGGCGGTCGTTTGAGTACTTGGACAAGGAGGTGAACGAAGGAAGTGACAGGTTTGTCGCAGTTTCCTTTTTAAACCCCTTTGCTGTTTCCTGTGTGTTATGGTTGTTGACGTGGTTGGGACACAGCCGTGATGATAAGCGATACACCGAGAAGAAGAACAAGACCGAGCGCGCCCGACGAAAGAAGGAAGACACGGCACGGTTGCGCAGTCTGGTCGATCTCACGCTAAGTTTGGATCCCCGCATCAAGAGAATCAAACAGGAGGAAAGGGAGGCACGGGAAGCGAAAAAGAAGAATAAAGGAGGCAACTCGGTGGCCGAGGTCAAGGCCAGGGCAGAGGAGGAGAAGCGAAAGGCAGAAGAGGAAGCGAAGAAGAAGGAGGAGGAGGAAAAAGCAGCACGAGCAGAGGCAAAAAAGGCCAAGGCAGCCGCAGCGAATGCGGCCAAGAAAGCGAGAAGACAACAGCGTGCAGCAGAAGCAGATTCGTGACCGTGCGGCGCATCATTTCAGACTATTAGCTAGATAACAGATCAAGGCGATTCAGGTGTGCCAGCGAGCCTCCGGGCCGGACTAGGTTCCTATATCAACGGTGGAGCACTTGGCAGTTGAACCCAAGAATGTCCTTTGGCAGAAATCACTCAGTAGTCACAGTCACAGTCACAGCCATTCATGTCACTTTATTTGCGATTGTTTGTATCCTGTGGCTGAGAACACACCCACTGCGATTAAAACCAGCCGCTGTCGTCAACGATCGTCAACACCATCCCTCGTTTATTTTTTTTTCATGGTGTTTAAATACCCTCTGGCCACCGTCTCCATGCTCTGTAGCTCATAGTTCACGCTTGACGTCGCGGACGGTGCTTGTTCGCCATCCCGTCCCGGCGTGCCAATATCCCCATTAGCCCTCCAAGTAGCCTCTCAAACAATGGTAATGTCTTTCTCGTCGTCGTCGTATACAGCACCCAACCTCGTCCACAGGTCCTCGTCAGCGATAAGAAATACGCGTGGTACGTCTCCTCTCTATCTCCCTTGCCATATCTCATCTGTGTCCGCAGCGAAACGTGCATAAAGGGACATCGGTCCTCGGCTTGTAAACACACCGATCGTCCCTTGTACGAAATTAAAAAAAAGGGTCGCCCAGTCACCCAATGCGAACACTGCAGAGAACTTCGTAAAACAAAACAAGTCCATGTCAAATGTCTATGTGGTATACAGGGTCACTCCAGTACTCTCTTGGATCCGTCCCATTCCAAAAAAGGCACGCACTCCCTTGTCCTCGAGGTCATCTCTTTGGCTCATCCCTTCCTCTTTAGGGGCAACCAAACTGCCAACTGTCGCCGCGTTTCCACACGGTCTTCCTGAAGACCTGGAGGCGATCGCCACATTGCCTGCAGTGTCGGACGGATCAGTTGAATCTGACCATAGCGGTAGGCTCGACGCGCCTTCCTTTGACCACCCCCATCTACAGTATTGACTTTTCACAAGGTGAAACGTCTCCTAGCGGCTGTAGATGTCACAATGGTGATCACTGCGACTGTTGCACCCCCCGCAAGCCTCCTGGTCGGCGTCGCTCCTCTGTTCACCACAATGATGTTAAAGCAGAGAGACACCTCCAACATCTCGCAGATTCTACACAAAGTATCCAGGGTGATCCTTCCTCCCCACTTTCCTCCCATGTCCTCGCCCGCATTGCTGAACTCCGTCCCGTCCTCCCTCGCCCTCCTCGTCATGACGGCCCACTCCATGATCCCTCCTCCAACATACCACATAGC
>JBBPMS010000063.1:40706-53472 GCA_038090435.1 Phylloporus scabripes | reverse complement strand
GTACCGTTAGATAACAGCATTCCGAGCGAGCGATAGCAACAACTCAGTAACTGTGCTCGACCTCCCCAGGTCCGCAGAATCAAAGTACGGAATGCCATCTCGGGTTCGAGGTGATCATGGCATTGAGAGCATGGATGGTGCAACGTATATAATAGCACAAACCGTGCCTCGTTCATATGGGGTTCGTTAGTCATTAATTGTTATACAAGTTTATGGTGAATCTAAAGTTTGATAGGCCCGCGCTCTCTCGCATCGAGCGTCTGTGGGTGGAGTTTAAGGCCCAAATTGTTCGCCGCCGGCGTGCATTTTTCACCCACCCTGAAAAATCAATATGAGTTCGACCCCCAAGACCAAGTCACCTGTGGGCTTCACATGTTCTCTTTCTCTCCATAATCAATGAGGATTCTTTCAGCTCGAGTGGAACTCCCATCACACTGACGGCGTTGACACAAGTTCTGAGGGCCACGTGCGTACACAAAATTCCTGTAGTGTTGTATGATCATTTCAATTGAACCCAGGATCTCCGTTTTTCGAGCCAAACCAAATCTCGTGCACATCAGGATGGCTGTGGTGGTGTTCACGGAGAGCCGATTACCCGCAAATGACACCAATCAGGAGTTGAACATCCTGCTCACTCGGACGACAGCGAAGATGCTGACAAAGCAGACGATGAACTTACGACTCAGGATGTAAACAAAGACACGTTGATCGTTCCATCCCAAGAATCCCCCCTTACCAATCTCGAAGATGAGGTCAATTTTTTTGACGTGTTGAATGAATGGTTTTACTTCTGACGGCTTTGGGCTTATGCCAGATGAATGGGAACAAGGTGAGCTATCCGGTTTTTGAGACGATTCAGCCTGGCCAGGGATCAGTGCAGGTAGAACTATCCCTGGCGGACGGGATATTGGTATGAACTAGCCTGTCTTTGGTGCTAGGCAATCGTTTGCTTGACACACCTCATCTCACAGTAGTCGAGTAGCACTTTCTACAATACACAGGTTTGAATGTTCATCGAAACAGTTGGGCTATCCCTTCGCTGCTCCATCTTGCCGACAAAATTCCTTGTTGTCACAGATTTTTCTTCTCCTCGGTTCTAGAGTCTATGCCCACGGACTACTCTTTCTGCGGGAGGTACCAGTCGGCGATACCCCAACATAATCATGATCGCTTTAGCAACGAGCCTGACAGGGAGAACGGCGGTACATTACAAACATCTCTATTTGACAAGTAATCCAAAAGCGTCTCTACCAGCCTCGTGCTCAGGGCAGAAGCGACCGGGAAAGCTGCATACAACGGAAGATATTTGTTCTTCACGGTGACATATCCATTCCCTCACCCGCATCGCCTTGCTCCGCTACCAACGAGATTACATCCTCATCATCCAAAATGTCTCCAACAAACTCTGGCGGAAGCTGGGATAAAAACAGTCTGTTGGCCATTCGAACATCATCCTGGTTGACAAAATAAAGACAATCAGACCCATGTAAACACCAAACCTAGAAAAGTCCTACTTTGATATCATCCATCCACGGCAACTGTATCCCTTCGTCCTCCATTGTCTGCGAGTAAAAGAGCAGGTACGGCCCAGCGCCGAGGTGAAGTCCCGCTTGATCATTCAACACAACATCCTCAGATACCTGTAAAAAGTACCGAGGTGAGTTATCCGTCTCCATGAGGACCCTGAGTACCTTTTCAATCAGCGAATCTGCAATTTTCCACCAGCAAGACTTGTCGTGCACATAAGAGTACAGGTGCTTCCTGCCATACAAACCATCGTGCACGAACACCACCCGGAGATCATACTAGAGCGCAAGTTTCGCAAACAGATACAGGGCAAAGAAAAAGATTTTGAACATGCCTTAACCCGTTGCAACTCCTCGCAGTCAAGCAACGTCTCTGCCTGAGTACGTAGTATACTAATCCTCTCTTCGGCAGCTGCGGACATCGCCGTCAGTGCTAGTCGGCGAAGGTAAAGGAAGACCTAAACCTTTGATTTCCTCTTCTATGGAAGTCACAATATCCTTTAGCTTTCGTGTCGTTGCCTGTATATAATTACCGCGCTCCAGATCACCCTTGGCATCGGCCACGTTTTCAAAGTAGAATATGACAGATCGAAGATCCTTGAGCGTATCCTTGCCCTGATCGCCACATGAACATCCAATACCCATTCGTAGAACGATCAGCCTACATCAAAATTGGCCAGCGTTTTCTTGTGCAAGACGAGTCGTTGAACCTCATCCAACATGTCCTGTTTTTGTCTCCGTTTGGTCTGTGCAAGCTCCACATTCTCTTTCAAAAATTGGTCGAGGTATATCGACTTTGGGTACGTGAACGTTTTATTGGTGGTAGTACTTGGCGTCGAGGACGAACGAACGAGCTCGAATGCAACCACTGCAGAGGGTTCGAATATAACACTCTGTTTACCCGGTTCAGACAAGGGTTTCGATAACTGCGCAGAAAGCCGTCCGATGAGATCGTTTGACTCCCCGCCGTTGATGTCGATCGGGACTATAGATGTTTCTTGAAGGAGTTCACCCGGTTCACTGACACTACTGCCATACTGGAAATGCAGTAGCCGTGGTCTAAGAGACAAACATAAGAGCCTCTTCCAAGCAGGAAGAGCGATGGGTTACTTTGCAAAAACTTGTCCGTCACGGGCCAACTGCTCCATGAATGCTTTCTCGAGGGCCGTTGATAACCTAGCAAAAAACTCTAAATATCTATCAGCCACTTTCAGTAAAAACATGAGACAAGCACACACTTCGAGAAAGCTCCCCCGGAGGTTGAGCAAGCTTGTCCCAAGGCTCGATACTGAATGCAGGGAGTCGTTTATCTACGTTGAGATCACATAACCGAGCAAGATCCATGTGTGTGAATATCTCGCTGAGAGCCCACATTGTGTAGTCTAGACACATGTTCATTCACATCCACCGTTTAAAATCGCGTGCGTAAGTGCAGCTTACCTGGGCCATTCATGGGAGGTGCGGGCTCATCCTGGTTGGTTGGGATGGGGGGACGCCAACAGGCTATGCGCGCCCTCACTTGAGGTATATAGAACAATCCTTGGATGATGCTCGCAGCATATACCATTGTGTGCATTGAAGGACGTAGCACAACAGGACTGACACAAATTCAACAAAGAAAATCCACCAAAACGTAGGTTGAATGACACTGACCATCCATTCCTCCGCAACTGCTGCTCTACTGGGAAAGGCTCGAGGGGATCCGAGTCCCCCATCTCCAAACTGGCTTCAATGGCGCGATTCAGGTTTTGCATATAGCTTGCATCGTTGCTGTCGGTTTGCTAAAGATACGTCAGCGGTGCCCCACTTCAAGTCACGACGAAACGTGCTCACATGCGAGGGGACCATCGCCCAGCTTGGATCCGGCGCACGCTCGCTCGGACCAAACACAGATCCTTCTGGCTGCCGCGACTGCACCATCATCTGATCCTCCCTCTGAGTAGGCGGGTACAACTGCGACAGAGACTGATATCCCGACCCTGTCGAATACGACGGCGTATACGTCGAGCTCCCAGAAGCATGCAGCATGCTCATGGACTCCTGCATCGCCCGCTGCATGTTCATCTCTTCCTCCTCGAGCGTCAAATCAATCACCGGCGTGTTGGGCCGTCCATCGAGCGCCGACACATTCCGCGTCTGCGGCGTCTGAGACACCAGCATGTTCGCCTGCGTGCCCGCCCCCCAGCTCGAACCCGACGCGCCGGGCGTCACAGCCGGCCACCCCTGGCTCTGGATCTGGTGCCCGCCGACGCCCACGGATGGCTGCGCGCCACCGGGCCCAGACAACCCCACCATCTCCTCGCCGCGTTCGCCCTCGAGCAGCGCCCCCCCTGCCTTTTCGACGTCGCCCTCGTACTTTTTGAGAATCCGACGGGCGACCTCGCGGTCGAACCCGTCGCCCATGAGACCGGTCAACGTGTCCACCGCCTCCTCCTCCCCGATTTCGAAATGCATACTCGCCCCCCAGTCGTAGTGGGCTTGATCTTGCGCGTTGTGGTGGCTGCGAATCGGATCCGCCGCCTGGTGCGTGCTGGGTAAGGTCCGCGTAAAGTCCGAGTCCGAGTCCTCCCCGTCTGTGAAATGCAACGAGTTGTCTCTGCTGTCGTCCTTGTCCTTGTCCTTGTCGCTGAGCTTGTCCTTGTCGTGAACGATCCAGCTGCGAATACGACTCGATCGCCGACCAAGTCGCCCTTGTCCGAGTCCGCCTGACGACGTCGATGTATAGTAAGGGTGGAGATGAGACTCAACTTGCTGCGCCACAGACGACAACAGATCGCGTAGACCGCTGCCTTTGATTGAACCGCCGACTGCAGGGGTCGGCTTGGGTGTCATCGTATGTACCAACTAATAATAAGAACCAGGCATCGCCCTCGCGGCTGCCAGCATGCCTCACGGCCCTGCATTCCCCGTAATCAATCATGATTTCATATCTCTAGGACCTATGCCATCAAAGCTTAGCCTCATTAGTATGTACTGTATTACTAGTACTTGCTCTATCAGCCTTCCTAGCAGAGAGAGAGTATAGAACATGAGTCCATGATAGTGGAAATTACGAACGCTTGATACTATGGAAAGGAAACAGAGTGAGGACAGACGACAGCAGTACGAAGAACGAGCTACAGATTGAAATACCATAAAGATTGAACGTGCACGTTAGGTAGGCTATGAGGGAGGCGCCGGACTACCTGTCGATGCACCCATGTTAGCTTCTACACATATCCTGTTCATGTCCATCGCGTACCATAAATACTTCCATACTGTTCATTCAAATACATACCCCCATGTCCCTGCGTATCTGCAGTCGCAGACTGGCCATACGCTATCCCCATCTGCGGAAATGACGTATAATCGTTCCAAAATTGAGGATACCGGCTCCCGCTCGTCGATTCGTATCCGCTGCGACCACCGCCACTCGTAGGATTTAACCGGGACTGTCCGTGTTGATGAGACGGGTTGAACGTCTGTGGCAGCCGTCGCTCGTCGATCAAACCAGTGCTGTACATCTGGGGCAAGACGGACGTGGACAATGTCCCGGGAAACGGATCGTACGGGCCCCCATCTGGTGGTGCAGACCAGGAAAAGTACGAAGAAGACTGAGCCGTCGACATGGCCACCGTTCCTGAGAAACCACCCTGTTCTGGCGCCGTTCCCTGCGGGATCGGGAGCTGCGTTGAACGCCAGGTCTGTGAGTACGGCTGCGATGGGGCCAGAGTGCACTCGCTGGGGGAGGGTACATGTAATTGGGAGCGTTTGTGTATATCTTCCGAGTCGGCTGCATGCTCTGCGGCACGCTTCTGTCGCTCTCGACCACTCTGGCTTGTGACGAGTTGTCCGAACTGGAGACCTTTGGTCGCGTTTTTGTTCAGCGGATCACTCCCACGCAGGAGCTCGTGAGCGCGGGCCGCTGATGGCCAAACAGCTTCCATATCCTGCAGGGCATCCATACACCTGGTTAGGCCTACCCGTGCCTGAGGATCATTTGGACAGACGGATACTGGCAGGGCACGCATGAGACTTGTACTAGCATGCGTATCAATAGACTCACGACTAGTAACATGCATAATAGCAGCAGTGAACACGTAAAAGCAGAGAAAAACAGGTGCCCGCTGAAGGCAATATCTTTCACGGTAAAAAGTCACTATTGAAGCTAAATCAGCCCCTTTGCGTCCTTTTGCAAAGGTGTAGCGACCGACCTATGGATGCGATATGGTTTGCAGCACCAACGCAAAGCTCATAATTCTTTTTGCTTGCTGCACGGACGTCAACGTCGTCCTTATTGTCCGATTTGCTAATGTAGGATTCAGATATGGAATCCTCGATGAAAAGCAGAGTTTTTACACACTTTTTGTTCAATAGAAACATAGGTCGAATGCTAGAACGGGTCACCTGAATCCTCGAAACGATGAGAAATACAAAAAAACCGCTTACAAAGGCCGATGAAGCAGCAACGTCGTGCACCAGTATTGCATGTGCAACGTCAATATATGCGGTGGCAATGTCCTCCTGTTATCCATAGTACTCAAATTTCCCGTCGAGTCATAGCGCAAATCGAATCGCAAGTGTTCCGGAAGATCAATATACCATTTGTCCAGCAATCCTTCTATAGGAATGGATTCAACGTGCCGTGGAGAGGCAGTGCGGATGGAGTAGATGGACTGGACGATCTTTGATAATATTGTGGCTGTGGGACATGTCTCAATGCAAGTGCCTGACGAATACTTGCATCGAACTCACATAGCGTTGCAGATGCATTGAAACAGGACACAATGTAACCGGGCACATGCGGCGTTATCTCGACACCAGGACTGTATCCATGCTCTTTGGTACCGGGGGCCAACGAACGGTGTGGCGTCCAAATCTCCTGCTCGTCAGACTACGAAAAAAGAGTGAGCATCATCTATACAGTAAGACAAGGGACGCACCTCCGCAATATCGGGAAGATGCGTATCATAGTCCCTCTCAAAGATGGCCAAAGGTCGGCCAATGTAGGTGCTCACGTAACCGTCCAAGACAACACATCCCCACCAGATCCGCCTCCGTTCCTGCAGCTGGCGTGATCCGAATAATTGACCCATGCCCACTCTCGCCCACCCGTCAGCAGCCCTGTGCATGCCCAGATCCTGAGCCATCCGCACAGCCATTCCTGTATATGCCCATGCTTGAGCCATAGCACCAATGCCGATTTCCCGATAACCGAGGAGTAACAAAGATTGTACAGTGGAAGGGAGGGACGAAGCATATGTGTTATCGAGTAGATTCTTTGCTAGTATAAGGAAATCGTCTCCCGCTGTCCACATCGGAGTGGGCTCTGGTGGATAAGAGGATGTCGGTGTCGAGCTATGGGCAGAGGGAGGAGAGGATAACGGGGAATAACGAGCGGCTATGGCAAACATGGTTAATAACAAGAGATGGGAGACATTGCGCCGCTTTCTCGGGACAGGAGAATTGCTTGATCTAGCCTGAGCTAGATCAGACGAGGGAGAAGGTGTGTCCGCTGGTGGATTCTGCATGCTAAGCAAACATTGAATCAAAGTGGTAGTTGATTCGTATTGACCCCACCTTTTATACCCTTCCCAGAAGGCATCCTTGTGTAGTATAGGGAATGCGGGGTGGACATAAATAAAATATAATTCCAGTAAATGTTGTTGCATGGGTGGATCCGGCAGCATCGATGCTAGATCATTATCGAGAGCCGCAGACGTAAGCGGAAGGTGTCCGCTACTGGCATTCACCGGGCTCTTGTTCGGAGGATTGTTAGGGAATGGACCGAAAGCCGCGGAGGGCGACGTTGGGGAGCCCTGGGCCGAGGGTGGAAGCGGCGGCCAAACCCGAGCCTTGGGAAAACGCCTTGGCAGGACAGTGATTAGCAAAGAGGCAATAACGTCACTGGTCCGTGACGTACCAAATGCCGCCCTCGTTTCTCGCTTCTGCCTTTGCATTGAAGCCTAAGAGGTACAAACCACTCGCCTTGCCATGGTAGCGAACCTGCTCATCCTCGTTTAAGCTGAGTTGTCCAACAGCATCTGTAACATCGTCCTCGCTGTCGGAATCGGTGCTTGCGCCCATGTAACCAGAGGCATAGCCACCGCCAGACACATAACTGGGAGGGGTATGGGAGGAATATGCTGGACTGGCGCTGCTATTGCGCGGCAGGGAGAGTCCCCTGGAAGCGGTATGGCCATTGCCCTCGTCACCATCAACGCGGCGTCGTTGTCGCCGAACGTGGTCTCCGTCAGAGAGAGGAGTGAGTTGGATAGAGGATTGAGGGTGTGGGTGATCGTTCAGGGAAATGGCATTGGAAGTGGCGATGTGAGAAGAGGCAGAAGAATGAATTGGTCGCGAAAAGGATTTCGATCGGATCGATGAAGCGAGCAAAGCGGCAACGCGGTCTTGCCACTCATTAGAGGGACTAGGTACAGTTGTTGGGATGATCACGCATTTGAAAAACAGACTTACTGCATAGAATGGAGATCGATGCCACTAGAAATTTCTTGCGTATGGGCATGAGAGCGTGATTTGACGCCGCCAGTTTTGCGACCTCTGACACCATAAGGGGACGAGTCGACACGATTCAGGATTTCTCTCGCAAGGGTGTCCTAAGTGTGGGAGTAGACGATGAGTGACATGAATGGGTAGCATTATCACACACCTTTCTCAAGATCGTCAGGAGACGACGGAGACTGTCTGAGGATTGCGAATCGGTGGTGTCTAATTCCTCGGGACTTTCAGCATCCACGGCCAGGAGGATGCCGAGGAGGGCCTCAGTCTGGTGGAGGCGAGCCTCGATCGCGTCAATGTAACCCTTTGGTGGGCCACGCTTGCGGGACGGACCCAAGAAAGTGCACGCTGATATGACGTCATGGTAAGGGCAAAGAGAACGGCAAGAACGTGTCGACAGGGAGCGGAGGAGACAGGTGGAGCGATGATTACGACATGTGATAACCCAAATGGGGGAAAGAGGGCAGCATAGGGGGGTCGGTTCCGGTGAGATCGATGAAGGACAAGGAGATGAAGTACTCACGTGTACCAAGCAAAATGCAACTTTTGCAAGCGTCGCTGTCCGCAGCGCGCTCGCACTTGCACTTGCTTTTCCTGCACTGGTCGCATGCTGCGCAGGAGGTCAGCGGGGAGGGGAAGTGGAGAAGGGGGCGTGCCTTTGCTGCTCCTGCGGCGGACGATGCGCTCGGACTGGGTTTGGGAGGTGGGGCTGGAGACGGGGGGGATGTCGGTGGCGTCGTCTGCGTCCTCGTAATCGTCGTGGAAGGGGACCGCGGACATGTCGAGGGCGATGTTTGGGTGGGTTATGCGCTTGGGCCAGTCAGACATGCCGAAGCGGAAGAGGGCGCGGTTTGGGGGCGGGTCGAGGTGGAGGGGGTAGGTGAAGGCAAAGGGGTGGGTGGGAGAGTCCTCAGACTTTACGGAGGGCGTAGTGGAGGAGGAGTGGGTGAAGATGTCTGCCAGGGGGAGACGATCAGCATACGGATCAAAGGTCATTTGATAGACGGGGCGAGGGGGGGGAACAACGACATGTCCACTCGTCCTCGTCGTAAAAGTATCCAAAGTGACTTTGATTCGCTTACCTCAGGCCGGTAAATAGCTCCGTAAACACGCACCTCGGCGAGAGGGTCGTATTCAATGCCTCTGCAGCTCTCAGGACCCCCACATTTCTCACAAGGGCTGCCTCGCACACCGCTCGTCTCACCGCCTTCGCATATGGAACAATGGCTACGTTCCCGCGGGCCTAGTTACTCCTCGACCGTCCCCTTGGATCTCGGTCGCACACCCCTCCGAGATCATCCCCCGGCGCTCTCTCACAACGCCGCAGCCCTGCCATCTCACCAACTCAAAATTCAATAGACACATCCCTAAGCGAGCACGTGTCGATCGAATCACCTTCCTAACCATCAAAATCTTTCCCTTTCGAGCTATTCCACCTGCTCCTCAACCCTAGAGCTAACCAGTGTGCGCAGCTCCTCGTAAGACCCTCCTTGCCACTCTCATCTCGCCTGTTTTAAACGATGTTCCGAGGTCTCCCTCCTCCATAGCAACATGCCTCCTACGCCGGCTTTAGCCGCTGCGCTGATCTGTGCATCGTACTGACCCAATTTTGCTCCCGACTTTTTCCAATATGTCATGAAACAGGTGCCGGTCCACTTTTCGTCACTTTCAGTGTCACCCCCACATGGCACCCTCCTCTCCTCGTCCCGCAGCTTTACGTGCCTGCCATCGATCCCCTGCAGCGCCATCACAAAGTCTGAATTCTCTTCCTTCGGAGAATGCAGGTCCCTGTTTATACCCATCTGACAGCGGTCACAAACTCTTGTTCCCCGATCCCTTCCGCGCCCGCCTCCGCACTCTCTAACGCCTTTGGTCCTCGCCTTTGTGACACGCGGTACCTCATATCGGCTCCGCGTATTTGCAATTTGAAAACTACTCATTCCTTCCGGATAAATCCGACTCAGTTTGCTACCACACTCACGAAACCAGCTCGAGACGCGACCTCGTGCATAGCTCGCATGGCATATGCCGTGACCAGTCTATTACGGCTCAGCGCTCTGACGTCTTAAATTCTATTCAGTCTTGAACCCTGCCGCGCTGCCACACAAGCATCAATGCAGTACCACTACTTCATCATTGTCCGAATCGCGGACTGCGCCGACGTCGGAGTAGAACCCTGTTTTTCAGCAGGTCTTTTGCCCTCGCCTGCGCCGGCATTTGGACTTGATCCCCCGTTTCTGCCCAACCCCGCCCAAGATCAGTAACGCTGTGTCGATCTATGTCGGTACTTATGCATAGCGCACCAACGAGGTCGATGAGAATAATTTCCAATTGCAGACACTAGAGTGGATCTATCTCCATCGACTCTCTTGCCTGGTATCCAGGTCAAGTGCGTTCATCGGAGCGCTAGGGTTCTCGGCGGATGATAATCGTCCGTGATGGCATCTACTGAATGGCCATCGCATGCTCGAATCCCAAAGTGATTGGAATGCCGTCATGATCAAAGGGGCTTAGATACGAGGGTCTGAGCCACTTACCTCAGTCCCACATTCTCCTTCGCCGACTCTTCGTATGGTACGCCAGCATCCTGGCCTGCGCGTTCGATCAGCCATGTCGGCCATGTCGGCCAAAGAGCAAGCAATCTCCCTGACTTTATTTGCAAAGCTCAGCCCGGGATGGCTCTGTATTAGTTCCAATCTCTCTAAAACATCCGCGGTATCCCGCGAGAATCGGGGAACTCCTGCTTCTCCGGCGTGCCTTTGCATAAGACGTTTGTCATCATGGGTTTCTTTTTTGATTAATACGTAGTATGACTCATCCCCAGCCTTAGACCATCCTCAGCTTGGACTGCCCAGGGGGCGTAATCCCTCTCTTTCCGCCGACTTGAACCAAGCACTTAAACCTTGCCTGACAACGGATAGTACCGATGGCCACGGATGTTGTATGTGTGGCGCCCAATGCTTCCCAGTCACACGTCGAAGCAGATCAACGAGGACTGCGGATGTATGCTTCTTGTCTTCCCCCCATACCGCGTCTGTATCATGTCATTATCCACTTCATATCTTCATCATGATCAACTAGAGTGCTTCGATCCACTTGAACTTTGCACGACGATCAGTCTCCAGCGTCTAAATACGAACAGATAGAGAATCTAACATCAAGGGGATAGTCCACAAGGACGAACGGCGTGTAATCTCCGCGTGTGAGCTTCTAATAGCTGCGAAACCTCGTCTCTAACCAACACGTGCAACGATGTGATGTGTCAAACAAGGACCTATTGAAATCGTTGGCCCCCTTTTTCCTGGCCACGTCGACGTGCTTCCGCCCAATTCTTTCGTCAAAGCTATACGTACTCGAATGATATCCGCGGCCTACGCCACTGAAAATAAGGTTTGAGCGTTTGTCGTATGGTCCGGCATGCATGCAAACTGCCGAGTCAGCCCCAGAGCCCAACTTCTAATCAATGTGGCTCCCAGAATTTGATAAACCGAATATCTGGTTTTGCGCATGTACACATCTATGCCGCAACCAAACGTTTCAGCTGACAATGGCGCGTTGTCACTTGGCACACCCATTCAATTCTTTCGAGAGCTCTCTTCCTCGGAGCTTATCGAATCCCATGTGTACAGTTTGGTCTAAACGTTCGGTTCGCGCGCTATGTTCATTCGGTTGTTTTTCTGCGACCGTGTTGAGCTAGACCCCATCTCGTTGCCGTCATTCAGTTCAATTCAGTTCTGCAAATGTACATCGTTGCCCGGGACTTCTAGCGCATGACTCTGGTCAATGTCCGATCCAACGCGCTGGAGGCCCTAGCGGTGTCACCCCTCGGATAACATGAAAGTTTGGGGACGCGCTAATAGTGCGGGGAGAGTTTAGTTCCCCCTTGAAACTTGGAGGGTCCTGCAGGAGACCGTCGCCAATGAGGGCAACGTAGTAAATCGGTGAATACAGGTCCCATGCTTGTGTGGAGGATGGGCGGCTCGTAGTAGGTACCATCACGTGGTCATTATCGACGTTCAATATCCAAGGTTCTTGAATTTCAAGAACGACCCAAGCAAGGCACCAACATCTCGTTTATGCATGCCCGCTGATGGGAATAATTCGGATGTGGTATATTTGATACACGATCGCTTCATGGCATGGAGTCAACCGCGGGGCTGAGTGCTCAACATGACACTTACTCCTTCATTTATGAGAAGCACTGCTCCTGGCCGCTAGCATGATGGCCTCGGGCGAGAAGACGTTGACATGCCTTGGTGGAGTACCATGTAGCTGCCAAGCAATGTGAACTCGGCCGTGTACGTTCTCCTGATGAACGGTCATGCGGCCCCTTCGTCTGAATCAGGTCGACGTGACCTCTGTTCAGCACTGTGTGGAACGCGTCGTTCAACCGCTTGAGAAAGCGAGATGTTACATGTGGTTTGGCTGAGAACGTCCGAAAAACCAAGAATTGCAACGCCGAGCACTTGGTTCTGCGCATGATCTCGTTCGGGACGAAGGAGGCTGTAACTTTGAATCAATGAATCACTGAAAGAAAGTACCCCGGCATACGGCGCGTCGTCGCCTCCGTCTTGGATCTTGCTCTGGTTTACGATTCGTCCTGGAAGTAATCCGACCACGGGCGAGATATGCCGGAGACATTCCCGAGGACCTTGATATCTTGCGAGGAGAGCACAAGGTGCTCAGCGCTGCGTCACAGCGCCGAGTGTGTTTCAAAACGGCATATTGAAAAAGTCGATGGA
>JBBPMS010000063.1:8737-40611 GCA_038090435.1 Phylloporus scabripes | reverse complement strand
TGGAAAGATCAGAAATTCGACGATGATCGGGAAGCTCCGCGGTGACGGCGTGCTGCACCGCAGCACTTGTCCCAAACGATGGCGGTGGTGATAGGATCATATGACCATGGCGCTGATCCACACTCGAGGAAGGCGCAAACAAGGAAGAAAATACCTTGTGTAGCCCCCGCTGGAGCATGCAACATAACATAGCCTGCATTGTAGAGATAAGACACGTTGGCCTCAACTGACCGTCAATGCCGAGAAAATGACTCAAGGACAGGGTACACGTATCTGTCTGTTTTCGAGATCAGTGTGCATACGCCACGTTACCCACGAGGTTCTCGGGGAATTTCCTCGTGGTCCGAGTGCGTACAAGACCTGAGGAAATGATGCTCATTACAAGAATCTGAAGTAGAAGAAAGAAGAGGATTTCCTGATCTTGTACCAAAACAAAGTCAAAAATAAAAAGCAGCGACAGCATGCACTTCTCTTCTCTGCATATTTCAACTTCAGGGCGGAAAAACTATGAGGATAACAACATATCAGTAGGCAGAAGCATAAAACGGAACGGGCAAATCAACCACTTAGGAGTGGTTCAATACTCCAGTCGTACGTTCTTGATATCTCATATTTCGTAGGGCGAACGTGGGAGTCCTAGTCAGCTTGCACTGCTTAAGAAGCATTAGGTAATGAGCATTTCACACGTAACACGTGATCAATGTCGACCGACATCCGCTCCGAGCAGATCACGCTGCCAGTGAGCTCATGCTATTCAGTCTGTACATAACGAAGGAACCAAGAGAGAAATCAAGAGAAACCGACACATCCCTCGCTCGGTGAGGGTATCTTTATTCAGTTTTACTTGCCATCGGACACAACGCCATGGAGATTTCATCACGATCGGGGAATACCATGAGATGAAACAACATTTGACCATGTGGATGGAGATTGCATGATAACGTCGTTCTTGCGACACTTCCCTTATGTTACAGGGACAAGGCACCATCGTTCTCGACAGGCGTGGAACTACGCGAGAGGGACGGAGCGAAGCGCTTATGCGAGCGTCATGCAGATCATCTCATGGCAAGTCGAAACCTACCTTGGCAATATTCATGGGTAACTCATTCGTTTCATGAAACCAGCCTAGCTCAGTGGACAGTAGTGCTGAGAATTATAGCACGATGTTTGGTGTACAGACAGATCGTGGGTCAGGACTTTATTGAGACCACAAGCGAGGGGTCGGATAGAGTGTGGCAACGTCACCATGGAGGATCCTCAAAATCCCCAACGCGTCTCTAATGAAGGGCTGCACCTGGACAGTGGAACAGTCTCAAGCTGTGACATGTGAATTCTGACGACTCGAGGTGTGTGAGGCCAAGATGCTACGCACCAGAGCTCACTATCACAGCTGCGGTCCCGAACAATGGCGAGGGAAATTTTTCAGGGTGAGCGCGTAAACAAGACCCAGAACATGGCTCCCTCTATACCTGCATACATAACGCCAAGCGTTGCGGGACAGCAACAGTCATGTCATTGTCAACTGCGACAGATGGCGGCCGCCGTGTCGCTAGGTGACGGTGGGTCAAAAGCCACTCAAGGTTTCTGTGCTACATGCTACGATGATGGAGCACAAGAATGAGTATCGCTCTTCTCTTGACGATAAAGGCGTACGTTCGAACAAAGTTTACATTCATACCACGATCCGAAATTGAGCGAATACCCGAAATGTGGGTCTGTCAAAAACCACTGACAGGTCGCTTGGGACGGTGTAATGCAGAGATCGGTGGCGGCGCCATCTGTACAATGTGTCAATGAGGGATGGGAACTTCATGGTAAAAATTGTGGTGTTGTCAATGGCCAATGATCGGATCATATTGGAGCGATTGGCCTAGCAAACTATGGTTCAGTTATGGACCTTCCCCAAGCCATATCAAGCGTTGTCGAGGATGAGAATGAACTGACAAAGACACAGCATGAGCGACGGAACTTCTTGTCAGTGCGAAACGCTGACATGGACGTGCTAGTGAGATCGGTCACTTGCCACTGACTGCTATCGCGCGAGAGGGAGTGAGTAGAATGTAAACCTATTTCAGCTGGAGGGGTGCATATGGAGAAGGGTGAGACTGAACTGTATGCATTGTCAGCCTTGGCAACAAAGCTTCGCGTCCTGTCAAACCGTGCTACGTTCGTGTGCGTTCGAGCCTTTTTCCAGCGTGACAGTCGCAACGTGTATAAGCGATAACCGGTCGGACACTCGGGAGAGCAGCGTGAGAACAGCGCCTTTGTGCCCCCGCACACGGCTCCACCACTCTCGTTTTCATCCACGGCTTGTTTTTCGCTCTCGTTCTCGGGAATTCTGGCGGACGTGACGATCGCGACGACAACCACAAATAATCATGGCAACGACGGCCTCGAGAATGTCGCTCGACCCGCAGCCGTCCCTCATCGACCTGCCGTTAGCGAACCCCCTTCCTAATCCTCATGTTCGACTTCCAGACCCCGCCTCCGCCGTCCACCCCCAAACTCGCCGAGTATCCTCCGAATCACAGGCCCCCGGACGTGCTTCACCCTCGCCCAAGATATCACGGCGCACCCCAGTTCCCTTTCTTCTTGAAGCGTT
The DNA here is from genome assembly GCA_038090435.1 of Phylloporus scabripes. Classification (NCBI taxonomy): domain Eukaryota; kingdom Fungi; phylum Basidiomycota; class Agaricomycetes; order Boletales; family Boletaceae; genus Phylloporus; species Phylloporus scabripes. Next base: position 38,009 of record JBBPMS010000063.1, on the reverse strand, counting down.
CCCTGCTCCACCCAGTCACATCCCCGGCACGCCCAGCAGTTTATCACCGAGTACTATTTTGAGTCCATCTCTTTTGGGGTCTGCCACAAGCTGGTCATCGGCGTCTGGTGGTTCTGCAGTGCCTACGAACCCCCCTTCGAGCTCCAATGCGCTCTCGCCATGTTCACCCAAGTCAGTGCCTGCAACCTTATCACACAATAATCCGCCTCCGTCATCACCCCCTTCTGCGCCTCTCCCGCCTGTCCCTGGACCCTCGTCCGTCTCTGCGACGCACCGTACTTTACAAACTGTTGTTCGTTCTGGGTCTCCCGCGCTTTCGATGTCCGAGCCTCGTCGGTCACTGTCTCGTGCAGAACAACGGCCACGGCCGTCCATTGGGGATGGTGAATCGGCGCGCGGGAGAGGGAGGCAGGGTTCATTGTCTTCACTCCGAAATCCCATACATCCAATGGGTGAACAGGGCAAGGCGATTCTGGAAGAAACGGTGGTAGTGTCTTCCTCTTCCCCTCCCCTGGCTTTGGTTTCGCCGCATTCGCCCCCATTGTTTGGTTCGGTCGCAGCGAGGAGAAGTCATGATCAGTCACGGGGTGATAGTCCTGACATTCTTCGTTCCTGCATCTCTCGCGCAACTGCTACTCCCCTTCTTCCTCCAGGTGATAAGCCATGTGCTGAGGATTCTTTAGCAAGTGTGGATATGAGTGATCTCAGTGCGCTCAAATCGGACAACGAGGGTGATGGCGATGACCCGGCTTCTCATCCATTTCCGCGATTTCCGCCTCATTCCCGTTCACAACCACAAAGCCCTTCTGATCCCCAATGCTCTGATCCTCTCTATGTCCATTCGCCACAAAAAAGGAGTGTGTCGTCTGTTTTCTCTCTACACGTGTCTTCTACTTCCGAGGATATGACCTCGAGAGATGGTGCTTTGTCTCCAGAAATCAGACAAATGATATCGGCCACACCACGTCCAAGAAAGCGTTCGACGCCTTCACGGTCACGTGAGTCGAGTTCTACCAGGAACCGGAAAGAGAGTGCAAAGAGTGGAAGGGGTGTTGATGTACCACCGGTGCCGGCAAGTTCCCAGATGGTCAAGAGCATGGCCAGGTCGGCGGAATGGCTAAGCAGGGATGATGGACACGAGTCTGACTCGAGTCTTGATCTGCACACTCCGCTTCCGTAAGTCTCGCTTTCCATAAATATCTTGGACGTCCGGGATGAACTCGCATGTTGCAGGCAATTGATGTTGCAACATGGAATGCTGTCTCCAAACTCGAAGCTGCTGCCTCGAACAGACGAAGATCGGAGGCGACTAAGCGTCATGTCGTCTTCGTCTCTTCTATCGAATGCATCGAATCTTTCGTTGAAGTCGATTGCAAGCACGTGTTCGAAGCATGCCAAGGACGCAAGAGACACGCCACAAAGGAGAGTAAGGCACCGTGACGGCAAGTTGCTCAAGGGGGGGATCGGCCTGACGACTGGGCTCGGGTGGAGTGATAGGTTGGTGACTTGTCATCTCTTTCTTGGATTTCCAGCTGTTGCGGATGACTCACCTTGTCGGATGGATGGGATGAGCAGACAAGGATGAGACCGCACTTTTATGTCGGGGAGCGATTCCGTTCCGATGTGCCGAGATCCCGTGCTCGTCTTGTTTCTTGCCTTTTCTGACTGACGCTCATCTGTCTTGCAGCGAAGACGAGGACGCGCCTTCTGCCCTCACTCGGCGCGTGTCCACGCTCGTCCTCGCCCGCCGCGCATCTTCCGCGTCCGTCGGGTCCTGTCGCAGCGTCCGCTCGCAGCCCATTGCGCGCTCCATCTCCCACAGCATCCTCCGCGAGGCTGACGAGTTCGATGACGAAAATGGCGCCGACGAATTTGGCCATTCCAACCATTCCAGCCTGGCGACGCGCAGCCTCCCATCCAGGACCAAATCCGTCAGTCGTGTCGGTAGCGTCCGCAGTACAGGCTCGTCCCTCGGACGTTATAGCACCTACTCCACTTCTTCTGCTGGCATCCGCACAAGGGCTGGGTCCGTCTCGGAGTCGAGCATATACTCTGACGGCTACACCGGGCTCATGCCCGGCATCCGCGAACATGATGATGGCGTAACGCCGACGCGTGCCGCTTTCGAGCGCTCCAGCCTCAGCAGCAATGGTGGTTCTGGCGCCGATGTCCCCCACACGCCAAGCAGTACAGCCTCCTCCACCAGTCTTCCTTTTCCAGCCACACCCGAAAGCTGTGAGGGAATCACACAACCACGGATTGCCTATGACAAGACCCTACCGCCTCTCCCTCCGGGTGCCAAGGCCAAGCATCCTTCCGTCGGTCCTCGACCTCAAATCGGTGGGCTCCAGCGTCCCCGTGTGTCTTCGAACGCGTCATCGCTATCCAACCACTCCATTCTTGGACCACCCTCCACCGATGGCAAGTCTAACACTCCTTCGGCAACATCGACACCGAGGCAGTCTCTTGCGGATCGGCCAGCGAAACCTACCATCCAGACAGCATCACAGCGTCCCTCCCTCAGTGGTACACAGAGGCCGTCATTGACAATTCCAAAGTCGCCTTTCCCTTCACAGTCCCAGACGTCGGGACTTCCGCGGCCAACTACCCCGTCCTTGCTACCCTCTGCGAACGCTGGCGGGTATGCCCCCCGTCCTCTCAGGCTTGTGAGCCGCAGCTCTCCACTCACCTCCCCTACTCTGCCCGCTAATGCCAATGTTTCACCCTATCCTCCCCCAAACCAGGCGGAGCTCAATCCGTCTCCCAGTAAGGTTCTCCAGCCAGGTGAACAGGTCCCACGTCCCGGTCAGGTCTTGATGTACAACCGAAATGTCCACGACCAACTCAAACTCCGCGCGCTTTCTCCGAGCACCGCACCTGACCGTGCATCAGGGCCTGCTGTCTCCCCAGGAGGTACACAGACGTTGTTCATCCCGTCACCTGCCGTCGCTTCTAGTCCCAATTCGGCCGTATCGACGCCTGTCGCTACTCGCTCGCAGTCGCCTTTGCCAAGTCCAAGTCCAAGCGGAGAAAGTTTTCGCCCAAAACCAAGGACGGGTACAGGTATGGTGTACCGGAACAACTTGAGTGTCGGTTCTGTCACCACGAGTAGGATCCGGGTACCATCGACGGTTTCGCGGTAGGGAGTCGAGGAAGGTTGGAAGAGGATGTGTAAGAGAAGCGCGAGAAACCGTGGTTTGCATTGCGCAGTTGATGGGTTATCGTTCTAAAATCGTGGGTAAAGTGACGCCGCGCGTTGCAAAATCAGATGGGAGTGCTTGGTTACGGTGATATAGAGGTGCCTATGACGGATTCTTTTTCTTTCCTTCTTTCCTGGTCATGATCAATATTGGCGGTTCGGGGTTGCGATGTAAAGACGTTCCGAGCAGTCGAGTTCCTGCACCGAGAGGTTATTCTTGGTACGAGCCATTCCCTTGAATGGAATAGCGTAGTCCGTTGACCGTGTCATATCTAGGCTGGTTTCCGTCTTGAGGAGCACTGGCCATATACCACATCATGTGCAAGCGGCGTAATAGCCTGACGAATAGAGATCTTCCGACCTCTGGCGAATAATCAAATGAATCCACATTTGGATGCACAGGGCTTTATTCATTCCCGGGCGCGCATTAAGATCAAATATCTCTTCAAACGGAATACACAGCCTGACACCCCTACTTCGTCGCGCATTTTACTAAGCCCAGCCGCGCTCGCACATTCATCTCCCTTATTTCCCCCAAAAGCATGATACTTGTCGCAACTCCCATGGATACCCTGTTCCCACTCCAATCCCCTTGATTTCCCTGTTGGTATATATAGTTCCCCTGGCGATCCGCACGTCGTCCTCTCTTACACTCCTTTCAAATTTCATCTTACATCTTCCTCTCGATTTACCCTCCTTCGATGTTTGTCCCATACCACCGGGTCACACTTACATAGCGCATATATAAATACGTTCGATTTTCATTTATAGTAGCCTCCTCTCTTTCGATGGATTCTGTATACTAGTACGGCATTTAAATTTGGAACCATATGATATGTTCTGCCTTTTATCTCCCAATTGTTGATTCTTCCTTGTGAAACTCGAGAAAAGAAAGAAAAAAAAAATTAAAATCAGATTGCTTGTGAACGTTACCTTGTTTACAACGAAGTCCCTCCCGTGCTCACCTGGCCCTTCTTCCGATGCCTGATGGTAAACAAGGTTTCTGCCAGCACTGCGTGCTCACCTAGAGGCTAGTAATGTTCAAACTTGGATTTTAGCATTGATTATGAAACGTTGATAGAGAACTGATATCAGGTTAGCCCTTGATTGCGACGCCGTGGAGTGTTTCAGTGGACGCCAAAATGACATCCAGTGATTCTACCAGGCTGGCGACCATTACAGGCGGACCACGGTGGTATGCACGTGCTGTGATGAGTGTCCGATTCCCTAATTCTAATAAATTGTACAGAATTGGGTCCGTGACTTCTTCGACAATTGCTGATGCCAGCGGTCCAGTGTTTTTAAAAAACAGTCACCGGTGTGGTGTGGAGCTGCGTGCGGCATCACCATGGGATGACAGTTGGCTCTTCCACAATCCTGCCGTGACTCCCACTGGCTGGTTGATCTTCACGGTCGGCTAGATAGGGCGATGTCGGATTGACAAGCAAACCGCCGTGATGACCAACAGCCCAAATACATGCGAGCATTTTATGATGACATACGGGATCATATCGAAATCTGCATACCTCATTTGGACCATCCGAGTCATCTGGGATGCCAATCCAAGGATTCCATACAACGCCGATCGGTGGCAACGCCGAATTGAATCATACGCCTACACCGCTGGAGCCAAGAAAGAACACTCTCGCACGAGACTAGTTGAAAATATGTGGCGATCTACCCTGCGAGACCAGGGATCCACCTCCAAACTAACTGTACAACCATGCATATTCATACTTCTTCAACCATTCTCTGGTAGAGACCTATCTTTCACAGGTTCGTCTTTGCGAAGTGCTTGATACAACGTGCTGTTCAGAAAATCCAATACTACAAACACCAGTTGAGCGATGATCGTCTCCCACGTCGTCGACTCGACCCAATCGAGTGTCCTCGAGTTGAAGTGTGTAATCGCGCTGCCGCGGCGCAACCTGAGTTGCCAGTACAGTACTCTGGAACGGATCATGCATCATGTCACGCGTCCCTTTTCGCCGCAGATCCATTACACCTCAGGCACTCGCGCTTGCCCCATTGTCCCTACTTGGACGTGTTCGCTCACAATCGGTGTCTTTGCTAGTCTTGTAACAGGTACAGTATCGCAGCGGGCCGTGGTACGTGCTGCGTATATGGTGATTGACTTGTTCTAGCATTCACGTACGTGCTAGATCTTGGCGGAGTCGGTGACAATTTGAGTCTGCCTGTCATCGCCGGCGGATGTCTCTACCAGGGTGTCCAAGATACTTGGATGATCAGCTGGGTCCTTGCATAATTTCTCATCTCGCCATCCTGGGATCGAGTATCCAATCTTCTTTTTCTCTTATCTATTCCCCTTCCCTCGTATTTGTCACCCTCCACTCAACACACTGATGATGCTGACATTTTTCCCCTGAGTCATATGACACGACGGCACCGTAGATCAGGACTCATTTTTGGAAGAGCAATTAGATGCGATTGCGCTCTCAAGCTAGTGTTCGGGGGGTCCGACTGAGGCCGTCCCCCCTCCCACCCATTTTCGTACGTACTTCACTGCCTCTGCGCTTTGCACATGATGCGACCCAACTCCGGTCTCCTTTCCCGCTGTCCACCCACATTTCATGATCAGGTTGTTGATACAGCAAAGGACGATAGGTCACTTGCATGTAGCCCTTTTACTTGCTTTCTGGTTAAAGGTACATTCAATTAGCTTCTCTTGCTGTACATATCTCCATTTTCAAATTGCTGTGACATTCTGATGATTGAATAGTATCATCGGAGTCGGAGAAAGCTCTAACTGGGAATGACACCTTGTCAGGTGCCCTCTCTCTATGGAATAACATGACGCACTGCCGCACCGTTTGGGGGAACCTGCGGTCCGAATAAAGCTCGGACGGGTTACTGTGTGATCGCACTAGAGATAACACCAGGGACACCCGGAGAAATGTTAAAGAGAGGCGCGCAACTTGATCGAGCTCACAGCGATGAAGATGAAAAGAAAAGAATACAAGTTACATAGCAGTAACCGTACGACTCTCCAAGGAAATTTTGAGTGAGAAGGGGACAAGGTCAACGTCCTAGACGTCGGATCCATACCTTGCACGCATCTCTATATGAACGTTCCCACCTTTTCTTGAGGTCCGCTGTCAGATGATCTGCGAGATCAGGCGAGCATGATCAGCGGGGTGTTAAATCACTGTCGATCGAACTTGCGGCAGGGAAAGCTCCAAGTTCATGCAGGAGCCTGGGACGTTGAACAAACTACTGAGCAGATTCAGGTGAACGCGTGAGGTATTGCCGTATCGACTCTCTTTTTGGCCTCGCTCCCCGAATTCCACGGGGGGATGTGCAACCCGGTCCAACGAGTCCTCGGATCAGAATGGGTCACGATGCTTCAGAGTCACATAAAACAATCAATGATACGTGATGGATTGGGATCTCAGCTCCTCGTTATCATCCTCGACCACGCACCTCGATGATTCGCACCATGGGTTCGTACACGAGTTCTATTGAAAGTTGAAACCACAGTCCTAAACAGAGTCAGGATACTTCACAGCAAATACCGACGCACCCGTTCGGCGAGTCTTGTCCAATGAATCCGTTTTCCTGCTTCATGTGAAACCAAGAAGTATGGATCCCGTAAGGCTGGGAGGTACTGAAACGCTACAAGTGATCCGTGGTATTGTCGATGATGCCTTTGGTTAACCTGTTTTGGAATCGTCTAATTGCTTACATAACATGATTATTCATTGGTCCACGAAATTCATTCCAGTCTTTTTCGGACCAAGTTTGTTCAACCAACAGTGCTAGTTCTAAAGTAGGTGTCAGACAGATCCAGGTCCAACAAACATGCAACAGACTTGTAAATGTATAGGAAAATTACACAACACACTTAATTAAAATTGGCCAGCAGTGAAAATTCAAAAAGTACATTGTCTACCTTTTATTGTTTTTAGTCTTTAAAAAGTTGCGTAGGCTCGAAAGATGTGATTCTGGTAAGACAGGGGTTTGCTGGATCTGTCTGATACCTACCTTACACAACACACCAAGGCGGGCTTCCGGAGGCGGACTCTAGCCTTTTTATGTCTATACGACCTGCTAGCTTTCGTTTCTACAGAGAGCGGGCACTTCGGAACTGTGTTCTTGTAAACTTCGAGAGACTGAGTTTCAAATTACTTCAATCTGCACATGTAGGACCGGGTAGGCGAAAGGTCATACCCGGTCGTTTCTAGGAACATCAACGCGAAGCGGACAAGTACATCAATGCGAAGACTGCGGGGAGAACATGTTTCACCGTCGACCGACCCTGGTGAGGCCATATGTTTGCCTTGAATCACAGCAGCTTTGGGTACAAAGCAAATGCTGCGATCACATACTTGGGTGGGAGTCAAGGACCAGACAAAAATACCATTTTTTTCACTGCGTGAGACTTCTAGAGATAGAAGGTAACTTGAAGATGTTTCAACATTGACTATCGAATTAAGAATGCTCCATATATACTTGAAGCCAGTCTGAAGAATGTTAAGGAAGATTTCACCTAGTCCCCCTTACCAGATTGCGAGATTAGACGTGATATAGCCGCTCTACTTCCACATTGCTGGAAGTAGGATTGCTGCCGATGTTCCCGGATTTTCCCAAGTACAGTGAGCTGCCTGCTCAAGATTCCGTCACAACCATGTGTTGCAGACATTGTTTTAGCGCCTTGTGGCAGCTGAGGATCACCGACACTGCATTGAGTCGAGTGGAGCTGAGGCCACATCGTCCTACACCATTGTGCTTTATAACTTTCCTACAAGCATGTGATTGAGAAACTAGTTAGCAGAAAAGATAATTACGCATTGGTCCGGTCGTCCTTGTAAGAGTGCTGGGGTGCTTGCAACCGGGTTTGGCCGTACTCGGAAGGGAAGGATCGGCCGCCATGGAACTGCTATAGAGACATTCCTTTTACAACGACCGTCGAACAAGAACCAATGGAAAATTGTTGCACGCGATAGAGTTACGTCATTGCCATCTTCGTGAATGGATCGTCGAATCTTGCCTCGGCAATATTGATTCCAGGCCTTGCCAGTCGAGCTACAATACCCAGGCGCGCGATCGGAGGAAAGCCATCAATGTATAAAATAGGATCTACGTTGACCTTTTCCCTCTCAGCATTCAATCCTCATTTCATCGTGGGTCGTCTTGCCCAACTACCTTGGTTAATGCATGCTAATTCGCAGTTCTAGTGGAGAACATGCCTTTCGATATCAGATACCACGGAACCATCGCCCGTTGGCTTCCAAGAAATCCCGCCGTCATCCGGGAGGACCTAGCTGCATTGCTCGCGCACGCTATCAAAAATGGTGTCTGTACGCAAGCAGGACATATTGACGAGAATCACCTCTCTCTCGTCATTCTCGAGTTCAAAAAACTGATTGAGGAAGACGCTGAAATATTCAGAGACTTCCACGAGATGTTTGAGCAGGTGTCTCCTAACGAGCTATCGGTAAGTAGCCTTCGTGTGTTGGTTATTAATGGTACTCACCATACTGACTTGGTCATGGATCCGGGTTAGATCACGAACTATACACAACTCCTTGCTGTCCTTGATAAGACCATTACGAAGGCACCAACATACAGCAACACCAGCCCTCTCGTGAGCGGCGTCCCAATGTATAGGGTCCTTGCCCCTTTCTGCAATACCGAGGCTGGTTACCGCGCGTTTACAAACCCAAAAGTGAACGCAATGTTCCACAAGATATTTGACCAGTGGACGAAGTTCCTCGTGTCTCCGGCGTCGCGCGATGTATTGGTTGCTACTGAGGGCGGCTGGTTCAGCCCCAACGCATTACAAGTTCAAGGAGACCGGCTTGGCACACCTTTTGAGCAGACATGGGTGTGTCAACCTGACCAGCCGTACATGGGTTTCAGGTCATGGGACGACTTCTTCGTCCGTCGCTTTAGAGAGGGTGTCCGTCCGACAATCGCGCCAGACAATCCCGAGTTCATCAATGCCGCCTGCGAGGCAATCACGTACCGAGTCTCCACCAACGTGAAAGCAAGGGACAAGTTTTGGCTGAAGGAGATGCCATATTCCCTCGACCACATTTTCAATCGCGACCCGCTTGCATCGCACTTTGTCGGCGGGACCGTGTTTCAAGCAATACTAAGCTCGATGGACTACCACCGATGGCATAGTCCTGTTGATGGACGGGTGGTTCGAACGTATGTCGTTCCTGGCACGTACTATGCAGCGCGCCTGGACGATAATCCGGACATGGATGTAATTTCCCGCTCGCAGGCCTTTGTCACGGCCATCTCCACGCGCGCGTGTATCTTCATCGAGTCCGATAACCCTGACATTGGATTGATGTGTTTTGTCGGGGTCGGTCTAGGGGAGGTTTCGACGACGAGGGTGAGCGTGAGGGAGGGGGATAGGGTCAAGAAGGGTGACGACATTGGATCATTCCACTTTGGCGGTTCGACGTACCTGTTGGTGTTCCGCCCCGAGGCCAAGTTGACGTTGTTGCCTGGTCCAGAAAATTCGGCGGAAGCGAGGAAGGTTGGCTCATTGCTATTCCATGTGGACACATGTTCCACGAACTGGCACTGGCGAGTGGAATAATGGACTACATGCCGGAGGGGGTTATGCCTGCATTAAGTATCTAGCCAGCTTGATTAACCAAGTATAATTGTTTGACAAACATTTTTGATCCAAGTCTGTGATGCCTGGATTTCGGACTTACTCTCACTTGTGCACACTATATGAACAGTCTTGGAGGAGGATGACCTTGAGCGACACCCTTTTGAATCTCCGAGCAAAATGTCTCCTTTTCTGCCCGCAGAGCCCGATGGTACGGTGGATAACCCGACAGAAACCTTGTTTACCTTGAGGCGAAGATGCTGATGCATGGATCAGCAGCCATGAACGTGACATGCAACCTGAACTTTGCTTACTTGAATCACTCTACAATGAATCAGTTGCCTTGCCGAGTGTTGCCGAGTGTCGCGGACTACAGTATTCCAAAACCGCGTTCGACGTGGAAAATAGGCAACTTGAGCGTAGTCCAGCTAGACTCCTCCAAGCCCAGTAGCTTACTGAATCAGGATGAGCAGCATTCTCAAGGCAGAATTCACGTGCGGACACAAGAAAGAAAAATCTGCACCTCCTAGCTTGAACGAGCCACCGAACACAGAAAAACGTCAATGATGATTATCCTGAGACCAAATTGAGTGAAGTAAAATCGTAGGATTCGTGTGCTAGATGGCAAAGGATGCATGGTACATCTCTTGGGTGTAAAATACAAGTCACTGTCCAGCCTTCTGCGACAATGTTCATCTGCTATAAGCAAACTCAGAGCTTCGCTGAGGTTTGTGCCTCTCCAGCTCCCTTCTGTTCCCGGCGTTTTCGAGCAAGGTAGGCACGTCCAGCCCGACTCGTGCTCTCTTTTCCGATGATCTCGGAAATCCACGCGCCGGTTTCCGCGAGCAGCGGAAAAGGTAGTTCACCAACATCCCACTTCGGACCCAGAATGGATGAGGGTGCTCGCGAAAGTGCTGAGAAACAATAGGAAATTAGTCTGGAGTGGTACAAGGGAGATATGGACCGACCAGAATACGGTTCTCCAATGTCACCGTAAAAGGACTCGCCGGTGAGGGCATATACGACGTCCTCTGTAGCAACATTCCCGGTAGCCCCGGGAGAATAGGGACATCCGCCGAGTCCGCCGACAGAGGTGTCGAATGAACGTAAGCCCACGTCGAGCGCAGCAAATATATTTGCAAGTGCCGTTCCGTTCGTATCGTGGAACTAACCGCAAGAACGTAAACCAAGGTGCGGATGTTTAATACTGACACGGGAAGTGGACTCACGTGTCCCGCAAGTTTGCTTGGGTCTATTTCCTTGCAGACCTCTTCCAATACTGCACGTATGCTGGCTGGTGTGCCCGTTCCTGTAGTATCTCCCAGACTGACCTCATAACAGCCCATCTGGAGCAGTTCCCTTGAAACGTCGCGGACTCTGCGCGGATCCACACGCCCAGAATATGGACATGTGACAACTACGGAGACGTATCCGCGTACCCGAAGTCCCTTCGCACGGGCAGTGCGTGCTACTGGCTCAAGGCGTGCCAAGGATTCCGATACCGTAGCGTTGGTATTAGCTCTGGAAAATGCGTCCGTCGCCGCAGTGAATATCGCTACTTCAGTAACCGGAGGGGGAGGTTTTGCAGCGGAATCTGGAGAAATGGAAGCGGCGAGAATGCGGAAGACTTCATCGAGACCTTTGACATTCGGGACGAGTACTGAGAGGTCAGTTTTTGGAATAGGATCGATCAAAGAAAGGACTTCTGCTGTTCCCGCCATCTGTTGTCAGATCAGGACGAGCACGATGTCAAAATGGTAGAGTGAACGGACCTGAGGTACCCACTTCGGACTGACGAAACTGCCTGCCTCAATGTTCCGCAGTCCGGCCTGCCCCAGCCGGTTGATCAGCTCTGCTTTGATGGGAGGAGGAATTGGGCGATGTTCGTTCTGAAGGCCATCACGCGGGCCAACTTCAACAATGCGCACAAAGTTGGATTTGGCGGAATAATAACGAGCAAGAGGCATAATGAGTCTCAAGTTGGCAGGGCTTCGCTGGCCTCTAGAAAGACGTCCAATAGTGCGAGACAGAAACATATTCGTGGCAGGATTCAAGCACGTTGGGTGCTGAGGTGGAGAAACAGGAGCTAATTTTGGTAAATAAACCCCTATTATTCCGGTTATCACCCCAATATATAAGTACAATTCTTACAAGTGACCACTCGTACACGCCTAAAGCTACTCTTCCTTTTCCAAGAACGCCGTCCCCCCGGCTCTCAATTTACTCACAAAGTTCTCGTACCATTTTGCGATGATGCCCATCGGGACCATACTCTCTGGCCCCATACTGCCCGAAGGCGCGAACCCAGACACGTAATTTAACAAATGCCGCGCGATTCTCTCTGCGAGAGCACTTGGATCAGGGTGTTTCGTGATTGCGAGGCCCATCGTGTTCCCGCTCAGCGTCGAGTTGATGGTCGTCGCAGGGAGCGCTGCCATCTGCGCTGCAACAGCTTCGAGGGGCTCGACCGCGAATCCAAGTATTGCAGTGACCGCACCGACTGTGGAGGACGCGGCAGTGGTGAAGGCAGATGGTGTACTCATTCCAGAGGACGGGTTCGACACAGACGAAAATGTGGCACGAAGACGGAATATTGCAGATGGTTTTTCATTGGAGAGCCTGTGTGTGCGGAAAAGGGGGTAGATCGGATCAATGCCATATTCACTAGACGGTGTGGGGGTGGGACGTACATGCCTAGCACCTGAGACCCTTTTCCTGGCCAAAAGAAGTGCACCGTAGCGCCATAGCCCTCGGGGAATGGGACTTACATACCAGGATTAACTACTGGATCAAGCACATAGCTATGCAGAAGCACTCACCTGTTCCAAGTAGAAATACGCAAACGTGATTGACCTTTTCAGCAGCGGGGATCTCGAACAAGGCATGTGTCTCGTCGACCTGCTGCAAATTGGTTTGCAAAAGTCTGCCAGCTACGCAGCATCCGAACATGTCGATGTGAGGCGTCAAAGATAACCAGTAGAGTCACGGGTCTTTGGGGCGCAAGATGGCCGTAGTTTCGAGTTGAGAGTGAAGATCGTGGTTGGAGGGTAAACTGAACGTCATGGGTCGATGACGCAGTGCACCCCACTTTCAATGGTCCGCCGCATTGTTCCAGTCATTTCGTGCGCCCAAAATGTCCCAAGCGATCACTATACCACCTCTACAGTATCTTGGTGGATGTACGGCACAGATGTCGAAAAAAAAAAGTCAAGGAAAACATGTCTGTATGGTATCTGCAAGGTCCGAGCCTTCCATCCTAACACTGTCCGTCTATTCTGGCTTCTGCGACATGTTAGCTTTCCCCGCCTCGACGTCTTCTAAAGGTACTCTCTCGTACTTGTTTCCCTCTCTCTCTCCATTCTTCGTTGCCTGCGACTCGACGTGCTTCACCCAGGTGTACCAGATAGACCCTCCGAGAATGATCGCAATCGAAGAAGCGCGCCCACTGTATTGGACTACGTTAGTTTGGAAACTCGCGGAGCACCCTTGAGAGCGCTTACGAAGAGATCACGTCGCCAAATAACCACATGGCCAACAGAGATGAAGCGACCCCACGCACAGCGGAGGAAATCATGTGTGTTATTGGAGACGTCACTTTGATAGAAAGTAAACTGGCGAGACTCATCAAGAAACCGAGAACACCCTGTTCATCCCTTGTCAACACACATCATGCATGCAACCCAGACACATACCGTGATCATAGACCCCCAAACAAACGTGCGCAGTTCCGAAAGCTCACCAGGAGCGGGCAAAATATCGTCCGAACCAAAGAAAAGGCGCATGATAGCGGGTACCTCCCCCGCAAGAATGATAAGGGGAATCATTACGACTGCGCTCAACAAGTTAGTGTACCAGGAAAGGTGCATGGCACTGCCTTTGACCACATCAAGGCTCTTTTTGATCACAACCGAGTGTACGGCAGTTATGGCAGAGCTGGCAATGCCAAATACAATGCCAAGCAATGCAATCGGGACAGCATCCAGGAAGATGCCAACGAAGAAGCCAAGGGTAACCACCGAGCACGAGAGAAGGATGCGGAGGGAAGGTCGTGCGTTCAAGAAGACGTAGGAGGTTCCAACGGTGAATGGAAGCAGTAATCCACGAGCGACCTGATAGAACGAGGCATCGACATATTTTAGTGTGTAGTTACTAAAACTAATGAAAGATGAGGATGCAACGCCCAATAGTGCGGCGACGGGCTTACCTCAACCCAATGACGTTCAATAAAATCATAGGCGTAAGTCCTTTGATGAGCTGTAAGTCGATGACTAGAGGGACCTGAATAAGCTTTGCCGCGTGTGAAGCAAGGAAGAGGGTGACAGCGATCGTGAGCTGCGTGAAGAGGAAGAAGAGAGGAGCTGATGTCGACTGGAGAACCCATTTGTTGCTAGAATACTAAGCTTCAACTAGCGCTAGCGTCAAAAATAAACTTACGCCATGACCATCTATGAGATTTTGTGAGCTCGGAAGCGACCAAACCGGGGGAAAGAACGACATACCGACAACGCCGCCACGAGATAAAACAACACCGTCCCTATCTGAGATTTCTTTAGCTGTCGACATGCATCGTGCACCCGGCATGACATACCACAAGGAGACGGTTATTTTGCTGTTGCCCACGAGCACCGTTTTGTGGAGACATCGTACAACGCTACCGCACAGACAGTTGGAGATTTTGAGAAGAACGCCGGTTTATCGAGTTGCTTAGACCTGAAGTCTAGCAGCGTTGAGATTAATGTAGACGTGTCCGAAAACGCAGCAAATTGTGCCGCCAATCACGTGACGCTCGCTGGCAAGCCCCTCAAAACGCGCGAAGTCAAACGCGTCCAAGTCGCGTTTCTAAATCATCATCTTCCAATGTCAGACGATGACCAAGATTCGGTGCCTCCACCACCTACTATTCAAATTATTGGCAAGTCCTTTATTTCACTCTTGCTACATGTGAGCCTTACACGTTGGACGATATTAGAACCCGATAATACGATCAAAATACTGCTGGCGACGGATAACCACATTGGTTACCTTGAGCGAGATCCAATCCGTGGCCAGGATTCCATCAATACGTTCAAGGAGATTTTGCAATTGGCAGTCAAGCACGAGGTGAGTCCGGCTTGACTTTCTGCTCCATGTATACATATATATCCAAAGTCACCCGTTTCAATATCGACATCTGTCGAGAAAAACACTGACAGAACTGTTCTAGGTTGACTTTATTCTCCTCGCTGGCGATTTGTTCCACGAAAACAGGCCTTCCAGAGATTGCCTCTATCAGGTAATCGCTCTCCTACGCGAGTACACAATGAACGACAAGCCAGTCCAACTCGCACTCTTGAGTGATCCGAATGAGGGCAAAGCGGATGGTTACAAGTATGTTCTTTAAGTGGTCACGTCTCTGCCTATACTAATGGGTGCTTAGTTTTCCAGCGATAAACTACGAGGATCCTAATCTGAACGTTGGTATTCCAGTGTTCTCGATTCATGGCAATCACGACGATCCACAAGGTGCCGGACCGGTAGGCATTGCTCTAAGTTTCACTCCGTTTTGTCGGCAATGTTTTCCAGGAGGGTGCGCTATGCGCTCTTGATGTCCTCTCTGTCTCGGGCCTCCTGAACTACATGGGAAAATATGATTTGCCTGTCTCCAACGCTGATGCACAGCAAACCGGTATTGCAATTAGGCCGGTTCTTCTTCGCAAGGGGAACACTTTTCTTGGCTTATATGGCGTAGGCAATGTCAAGGACCAACGCATGCATTTCGAATTACGGAGCAACCGCGTCCGCATGTATATGCCTCGGAACAAGAATGAGTGGTTCAATATATTGCTTCTTCACCAAAATCGGTATGACATTGAATTCTGTTGTGAAGATCCTCTGGTTAATATCACTGTTTCGTGGTAGTGTGCGACATGGGCCACAGGAATCCGTCCCCGAAGGCATGTTTGATGACAGCATAAATCTCGTCGTATGGGGCCACGAGCATGATTGTCGCATTGTACCGGAGCCGGTCGCCGGGAAGGAATATTACATCACGCAACCTGGGTCGTCAATCGCCACTTCTCTCGCCGATGGCGAATCAATCGAAAAGTATGTATGTATTATGTGTTAGCACTCATGCATCCTCAGCCTGCATATTATTTTCTTAGGCAAGCTGCATTGCTGGAAATACAGGGAAAAGAGTTCCAAATAAAACCCATTCCTTTGCGAACGGTTCGGCCGTTTGTACTGGAAGACCTTGTCCTCAGTGAGGCTGCCGAAGAGGAGGGCTTTGAGATGAATGATCAGATCGCTGTTTCCAAATTTTTAAAATCTCGAGTGAACCATTTCACTTTCAATTGGAAAGGATTAGTCTGACCTCAAACGATCAAAACAGGTCAATGCACTAATCGAACAAGCCAATCAACTATGGGACGATCGAAACAAGAGAGCTGCCGAGGATGGTGAAGAAGAATTGCCGCGCATGCTGCCACTTGTTCGATTAAAAGTGCTTTCAGGCACTCCTTAACAGGTGCTTTGGCTAATGCATATTTTACCTTCTAGGTGGACACCACAGGTGTTAGTGAAATGTCCAATCCCATCCGTTTTGGCCAGGAGTTTCAGGGCCGCATTGCAAATCCACGCGACGTCCTTGTTTTTCATCGTGCTAAGAAAACAACACGGTCCGCCAAAGTCACGATCGACCAACCTGAGCTCAGTATTGATGATCCGGAACTCACAATTTCGGAAAAGCTCTCCAGAGTGCGGGTGCATACGCTTGTCAAGGAATATTTGGCAGCACAAGAACTGCAGCTGCTTGGGGAAGCCGGTATGTCGGATGCAATCCAAATGTTTGTCGAAAAGGACGATTCGCACGCGATATCAAAGTAGGTTATGCTATTTCGTCATCAATTACTTATGAATCTGTCTAGTCATGTGTCGACTACGTTGAGAGCACTCATGAAAGGTGTGCAAGCCAATGGAGAGTTGGACGAGGCTGATCTCGATGATGCGGTCTGTCACCTACGTCTTTTTCAATAAACACCACCACTCAGATTTTTGCAGGTAAACAAGGTCAGACAGCAACATGATGAAGACTATGCGGATCAAGCGAGGGTGGAGAAGACCGCGAAATCCAAGGTTTGTGTGAATCGTCTTTGGTACGCCCTCCGGGATTTATTATACACCCCTTCCTTAGGGCAAAGGAAAGGCACGCGCTGAAGACTCGGATGATGGCGCCTCCATCGATTCGATGATGATGGACGTCGATGCGGCTGGATCGGATTTTGACGCGCAATCAGACGAAGTGCTGCCTTCCAAGAAGAAGGCCACATCTTCGAAAAAGAAGACGACCGCCACTAAAGCACCTGCAAAGAAGGCGCCGACGAAAGGAAGGGGGAAGAAGGCTGTTGCGAGTGAATCGGAAGAAATCATTGAACTAGATGGTGAGGAGGACGAAGAAGACGAACCAGCGCCAGCTCCAGCGAAGAAGACGAGCAGGGCTGCGGTGTTGAGGTGATCCACATTGCTTTTCGTATGGACACTCGACCAATATGCTTGGACTCTTAGCCAATCGACTTCCAAAAAGGCACCCACAAAGAGGGCGACCTCGAGGACGAAAGGTTCATCGCAGCAATCAACGTTGTCGTTCGCCCCAGCAGGGAGGAGCTCGACCAGGGCAGCTGCGACACGGGCGAGAGGCAAGATAGTAAATACGGTGCGTGACTGGCTATGACCCATCCAGGGACCATGTTTGACTCCTGGATCGCAGGTGGATAGTGATGACTAGACGTTTCAAGTATCATTTGCCTTGACAATGTAACCACGGAGAGGAAGCTTAGGTCGATACTTATATACCGTTGCCAACATATTGGTCGGTTTGTGTGAGGTGAGGCAATATGTTTGAGCTGGGGCAGAAAGATCTATGAGACTGTTTTCTAACAGATGGCTGTCGCCACTGACCTCGCGACTACTGAGAGCGTGGGGTGAGATGTCTAGATGTGTGCCTCAAACTAACAACCGCGGTGTACACCTCTTTCTAGCAAGTCACAGGGGCAAACGTCATTTCTCAGTCTTGTCAGGGTTTCAGCCTTTCAAGTAATTTGAGATAAGCTCACGCCCTGACACCCGACTTTCTTGTGAACCTTGACCTGACACACGTTTGAGGGTTCAGGAATTGGCGGTATGCCGCTGCCTGACCTGCCCCACGAGATTATTGCAGCTATTCTCCAGACAGCGCTCGATGTGGCCACTGTCCCAAATGATATCCTCTGCGTTTGCCAGCTCTTCCGTGACATCGGGAAAGACTACCTCTACTCACGCCTTAGGTTCACCTCCGTGTCTCAGCTACACCGATTTGCACTCTCTGATACGCCGTATCCCCCCATCGCTCCCCGTTCTCTGGTGGTTGACCTCACTGGGAAGGCGCCACGTAGCGTCTTCCGCGATCTCTGTGATGTCCTGGTGAAATGCGGCCAACTCACCAACGTTGAAGAAGGGAGATCGGCACTCGGTTGGCGCGATGCGCGGCTGAAACATCTCCGGCTACAGATGCACTCGTATTCGAGGGACGCTGCGATCGACGTCCTCGAACGCGGACTCCGAGCGATCAGGTGAGCATCACTTTCAAGCCCAGCTTCGTGGCCCGAGCGGTCCACAGGCATGGGATCTGTTCGGATGTCGTTCGCGCTCACACGTACGTCCCGCCCAAAGTCCGGATACATTTGCATGGACAGGTCCGGACCCTGATCATCACTTCTCTATCGCTGTGAGTACACGGTTTCCCCGACATATTGTGTGGAGAGGCTCCAACGCTGACCATCACAAACGGAATAAGATCGTGCCCCCGGTGGCATTTTGCCTCTTCAAACAATTTTCGGCGTGGCGCAACATTAGGGAGATAACGGTGACAAATATCAGTTTTGCTACAGGCGCTGATTCAGATCCACACCCTCCTTTGATGGGCGATATTCCCAGCCTGCGCAGTCTTTATATTGGCCAGGCTACGTTTCTAAATGCACAAGCGATCGCAGGAATTTTCTGTCATGGAGGAATGACACAACTGCGGGATGTGAGGTTGGTGGATGCATATTCGGAAAGTATTTGGGGACCACGTTTGCGGAGATCGGATATAGAGAGGGCTGTCACGTTGATTTTGGCCGACGCAGGGGAGCAGATGGCGGTGATCGCACGGGTCAAAAGTGACGTGACGTGCGAGAAGAAGACGGAAAGGATCATGGGTGGTGATCAGGTGGAAGGGACTCACATCCTCAATTGAGAGACAAATTACATGATTGACACCAAACGTTTACAGCTCAACCTCCCGAATGCCGTCTTTGTCGACTACTTTGACTTTGTACCTCTCCGGGCTGACCACCAATCTCTTGGAGACTTCATTGATGCAACGTTTGAGCGTAGCCAGACCCTCCTCGAGCGTTCCTTCGGGGTTGTGATACCTGAGGACGGGATCAGCATGACATTTCTCGAGGTCACTGGGTGACGCAGGCAGAGTAGATCACTCACTTGTCCAGCAAACTCAATGCAAAGTAACTCCCATATCCATGCGCCGCAAAGGGTACTTCCACCACCGTGCCCAGATAGTCTATCCAGTAAAGACTCGGCTTATGGTCTGCGATGTCATATCCACCAATGAGCAAGTTGACCGTGTAGGGGCTTCTGGATCGAAGTGATTCTGCAAGCGAACGACGGATCCACGACGCGGCAGCAGCAGGACGAAGCGAATAGAGATTGCGGATTTGGTACAAGCGAATGTTCCGTTCAACAAACTCTGCAAACTGAATCGTATCGCCTGAGGGAGAAAGGGTCATTGACATGGACGCGACGGTACACGCGTTTATACTGACCTGGTTCGCCAGAGTATGACATGAGGAGGTGTGAGCTGAGTTCTTTGATTTTGTCGAGGTCGTTCTTCATCTTGACGATGGATCTGGCAGCAATCGTATCGGCTGCGACGATCACATAGCCCTTCCCAGTCAACGCAAAGGAAGTCTCCATGTCGTGGTGGTCGTCTACTGGGTTTCAGTGGGCAAAGCGAGCGTACGCGTCGATGTCAGGGGACGCGCGTCGGAGGACGAGGTTTGATTTAATTATTTAATTATTTACATAACAATATCAAGTAGGCAGCAAATTGACTGGATTGATCCATGATCTTACATGTCCTCATGTCCTCCGTTGAAACATGTAAATGACAATGGAATACACGGCACTCCGTCTGACATCTCAATACTCGGTTGTCAGTCTGCTGCTCTCATTCATTCAAACCACGAGGCGAAATATTCCACAACGACCGCAAACGGAATTATCAGTTTATCATGCGGAGGATCTCGGTGAAACAATAGGCAATGAAACCAATTGCGAGATTAGTACAGTCAACTCCCTCATTACCCATATCTTTTTCCATTTCCCAAGTTGGTTGCAGGGATTCAACATCAATACCCCATAATGCATAGTACACGGCCATTTCGCCTGGTCAAAACCCATAACTTTGATGACTAAGCAGGGAATATATCCATCTGTAGCGCACTTTATTACATCATCTTTGTTTCTCGCGTTGGAACATGTCATCAGTTACACAAAAAAGGGTTTAAGATGGCTTCAAAATCTCATACGAGACCGGATCCAGGACCAAGCTTGGAGCCGACCTAAAGGCGAATCGGCCAATATCAGAGGTGGATGAAGACTAATGCAGGAAACTTGGTGCATGAAGGTGGATAGCGGATGCAAAGGACGCACACTGACATGGTACCAGTCACTGAGCAGCCTATGACACGAAAAGAAGCTCTTCAGGGTGCCTTTGCAATACTAAATTGTGTACCCATTTGCATGTCAGGTCGAAGCCATCGTGGGATCATTTGGGCACGAGACACGAGCACTTAAGATGTGGGGCGTGTGCATGAGAGATAACAAAATCGCTAATTATTTTTCTCATAACTTTTGTCGTGTCCTGACAGGTATGTGTTAGGAAGGAGTTGACTGTATCTGAATTTTCGGAAGCACTACTTGGCATGTTCTTGTCCATCATCTGAGGTCTTCATCCCACTGTTTATTGCAGTGCAAATAGGATACAGCTGGGCCCGATTTCAAACATTCATTGTGTCCACAGATATTCTATGTCAGTTCCGCATGGGGTGCCATAGCTGTTGTTCTCGCGATGCTGAAATGATCACTAGATACAGCCTTCGACAGTCCTTGGATAGGGTGGATGTTGTTAGTCTGGTGACCAGACCTGTCTATGAGGTTTGTAGGGGTAAACCGTCGATGGACGCGACGGTTTGCCCCTCAACGTGGCGACCTCATAGAGGGGCTGAATACCAGACTAGGATGTTGTCCATGAACGGGACATTGAGCGAGGCATATACACGCTCAACCAAGCTTGTCTGTCATCCTAAATCTGTGACGTCTACTGTTGGCTAACTCCCTCGCAACTGCAGTCTACTGTATCGATGTGATTCCGGTGCGTTCCTGGGTGATCCAGAGAAGCTCTTTCCAAGGTTAGATAATGCGACTGGCAACCCTTCGGACCTTTCCCTTGTAGCCACGGTCATTTCAAGGGGTATGTGTAAGGCTGGCCCGTAAAACGGCCAAGCCGTGTTGGCTCAAGCACCTTGCGCAGTTTGATTGGAGAGGCAGCAGTTCGTTGGTCCGGGAATTTGTTGCAGCCTTTAAAACAGCCACTAGTTCCATGTCTGTTCAAAGAACTGTTAGGCGTTTCAAAAACTCCCAATTGATCGCAAGGGGAATCCAATTACCAGGGTCGAGCGTGGGCTGTTACCTTTAGTACACACGGAGAATTACGTGTGCTCCTTCGAAACGTTCGCAAATTCGGCTTGTCCAGTTGTTCCGCCAGATCTTCGTGAGCTGCGTGGCCGCCTTCCAAAGTCTTGCGATAAGAGAATATCTCGATCTGCAAATCTCTTGCATCCCCAGCAAGACCCCAATTCAGGGCAAACTCCCCCGTTGGACGATAATAATGTCTACATGTCATTTTCCGATTCTCGCCTGGTGGCGATTCAAAACCGCTGTTCATCGGCAGGGATCCCTCGTGGTCATCGCCCGCGGCCCTCGCTTTTGACGCTAGACCAGACCAGCGCAACGCAAGGGACGACGGGACCATCATATATTCGCACGGACGTCGACGTACATGGACCTCAGGAGTCCAGCCACCCTCTGACACTGCACCCACATTTGACCCGACCATAAAAGGACCCCTCCCCGAACCAGGATCTGTCATTTCGGATCTGGCATCATTGCAAGGCCGATGCGACCTTCGCGTCAGGAAGCCCACTGATTGAAGCACCCTGCTACTCCCGATAATTTTAGCCAAGCGGCTCATTCCAACTTATTCTCCATTCCATTTTATTCCTCTGGTGTTTCTGGATAAATACCACCGCATCCCTTTGCCCAACCCGATATTCATCCCCTTCCTGCGCCCCATCCAGCTCCTCGCCATGCCTCCAAGGACGCCTCCTGCCTTCGCCAGCGCTGCCTCTGTTGCTTATGAGCCACGCACGTCTAGTTCCACTTCCCCCACCTCGCCGTTTGTGTATGACGACGCCCCAAAACCCGCACGGAAAGCTTGGGTTGATCCCACTTCGCTTTCCAATTGCGGAGACGCTTCTCAAGTACAGGGCAATGTCTCTGCTCGTGTCAAGCAATTGATCCTTAATACCTTCTTCGCGTATGGTGCCGGCGACGAGCAATGCTTCGGTCATCACGTCGCTAAATCCGTCAAGTTTATTGATATCAGTGTCCATGACTCTAAGGAAAAGCAGGGCCGCATGGAGGCCATTACGACCGCAGAGGTGGCCGTCAGCAAAAGTACGTTGTTTTCTATAACACAGCTAGGGATGTTATCTAAAGTGACCACCCTAGATATGCTGAATGGGGCAGGGATGCTTCATGGTGGATGCGTGGCATTTCTGATCGACAACTGCTGCAGCACGCCACTTGTTGCGCTTGGCTTGATGCGGAACGTTAACGGTGTTGGTGTCACTCAAGCAATGAATGTCGTCTTTCACTCTCCTGCCCCCAGGTAAGTTTCTCAACCCCTATAAGTGAAACGTACATTACTCACTGTGTTGCAGGGGCTCATGTCTTCGAATTGTTAGTACTTCTATTGCTATGGGCGGTCGCATCATGAGCGCTCGGTGCGAGGTAAGCGACCTTGAAGCCCCTGTGCCCTGAATGAACGACCCTTAACCCCGAGCTTAGATTGTTAACAAGGACACTGGTAATGTCGTGGCATCCGCGTATCTCAACAAAATGCAGCCCGCAATCTCGAAACTATAGAAACCATGCTGTGCATCGGTTTGTCCTCTCACACCTGGAAACGACATAGACATCATGTATCCAAAATGTTTCATTGTAATTCTGCACGTATACCATCACATGCTGTATGTACTATTTTTCTCGTGAAACGATCCCATTTTTTCTTGGAATATCGATTCTGCATAAATAGAAACCCATAAACCTAGATTTATATGTGACATATCTGTATCTCCCTGACAAAGCTTAGAAAGCTGACACAGTTGTTTCATAGATTGTTTAGCCATCATATTCACTTTGAGACGCTTGCTCTCCTGAATGGGGTTATGTCGTCATGTCCGTGTTCTTTGTATACTACGTAACTGACTGGCGGTCCATCTTAACCCCATCAATCAACAAGCCCATGGCCGCTGCTCCCTGACACATTTAGTCGGCGGTGCGTTCACATAGACTTTAGGCTTGTACCGTTGTGCGCTCGAACCATGATAACGATACCCACGCCTATCACCATGACCACAATACCGGTCCGAGGGGAGCTGTGGTAACCGGATAGCTGCAGCGCCATTACGTGGATAACTTCCCTTGTGCGGCAACGTATACATCCCCCATGCACAGTGGGGCTTGCATAGCTTGTGGTAACGTGTCCAAGTGAAAGACATGACATTGCACATCGTCGGTCAACGGCGGGAGTCTCGAAAAGAATGTCCGTGTCTGCATAGCGACAACCTGCGGCGGTTCGAAAGGTCACAGCGGAGAATCACACATGCGGAGAAACTTGGCTGCGCACACGTCAATGCCGTGGTCTGGCCCACAGGAAGCGTGGAATGTGCCTGCGGACAGATGTCCTTCGAGTTAGAGATCTCGTCTGAAGAGAAGCCTGGACCTTGTCCCATAATATAGGTACATGTTTTAATGAATGTGAAAGCTCGCGGTGTTCAATCAGCTGCGTTCCCCCCCGAAACATGCACGTGTCAACTTATCTCTCGTAAAATCATAAACAGTGACCCGTCCCTTGGCCTATTCTTGCCCCATGGAGTATTTATTTATGAAGGTGTCTCCGTCTAGTGGTCAGACGACTTCCACAGATGGAAATTTGAGCGATAACCAGGACGCGGTCAATGCCGAGATCCACAGCGGCCGTCTGTTACTATGGCTGACAAAGAAGGAAAGCAAGACACGGCGAATTGCAAAACCGCATCTGAACATCAAAAGCGTCCCCGAAGCTCAACAGACACTGCAATAGGTGGGAAAATTCGTTTCAAAAGTGTCACTATGCAGTGATACTCATGCCTTCGGACTTTCCATCCTTGTACCTTGCAACAGCAGTACTGCGGCTGTCTCGTCCTGTAGGGTATGTTGTCAAGACCCAAAGGCTGGTGTATGGCCTGGTCGACCTAGACACGATGATCGTTGTGATAGCGGAGCCATCCGATCGCATATGAGATTGAGATTCGCATCTGTTGGAGGGTACTTTTGCAGTCGCTCAGGATCTTGCGAGACCCTTCCATAATAGCTGTCGCTTCGTGAGAGGAGATGCAAAAGTGCTGTCGGAGATCGTCCTTGAAGAACATTGTCGTGAGTCGCAAAGCTGACAGCTGGTCGATTAGCAACGTACCTTGATCCCACCAAACATCAGAGGCATGGAATCCAGGTCGCATCATGTTTTATCGTGAATCATGAAGGCGCGCATTCTTGACTAGATGGATATCAGCTGAGCAACTTGGAATAAAAGGGTCACTTCGGAAGGTGCAAGTCAGAATCAAGAAAGGTTCTGCGGGCCTGGGAACATGAAAAATTTGCCCATCTCTCGCGGACCGGGGAAGCAGTGGACAGGAAAATTGATGCTGCTAGCATCTGTAGAAGGATATATTGGACGCCGACGAATCTGGGAACGAACAAAGAAACTATTGGGCTTAGACGCCGAAGCGAGTTTGCGGCTGCTGCAACGCGATCACGTGATGAATGGTCGTCTTCATGTTGCACACGGCGTTTGGAAGGAACCAGAAAATATTATACTTGTCAGTACACGACTAGCGCGTAAGAATGAGGACGATAGTGACCGACGACGATGGCGCGGAGTGGTCCATTGAAATTCTCGACGGCGATTGTGTTCTCGCACCCCCAGAGCCAGACGGACAAACAACTGGCACTGCCAAGAAGTACGTATCGCTCGGAAGGTCATGATTCGTTTGTATTTTGTCAACCAAACGTCGCACCTCTACAGAGCTCCCGCGTTCTTCTCAAATAACCTTTCGACAAACATCGCAGCCTCTTCTGCTCAATCAACAACTCAAGTAACAATGAAACGCACCGCACGCCAAGCATCAAGTCCAACATGTATACTTCCATCGGAATTGGGTGAAGAGAGCCACTCAACTTTTACGACCAAGCATGCAAGGGTTGAAACGCGTCAACTGAGACCATACCCAACGATTAATACACAGTAAGTACACAACCTGAAAAAGAGACTGAAATTGATCCTTCGAGCCCAGTCAAGAGGAGAATGATCATCATGAGTTGGTTGAATCTCAAAACGGACGCAATTCTGCCAAGTCCCATGAACCCATACAACCTACGAGGGAACCGTCATCGAGTTCGAGCCGCTCTAGCAAGGTCGATGAGAAAGAACCATCGCTTCCCATATACTCCTTTATGGAATATGCAAACGCCCCTGCCGTGGCGTATATCAAGTCTGAGAGCGAGGCAAACAGCCTTGTCCAGACTTTAAAAGGGTGAGACAATGTTTTTGCATTTGGCATTCCAGGCTGAGTTTCATAGCCCTCTGGGTTTTGATCTCGAGTGGCGCGTCATGTGGCACCCAGGTGCAAAAGAAAGACGGGCAGCTCTCGTACAACTATGTGACCATGATACCATCTTGCTCATTCAAGTCAGTAGTATGAAAAGTGCGTGTTTGGGTCGTTTGATACTCCGTTCATTATACGAAATGTTGGCCATTAGGATTCCCAAGAAAGGTTTTGGTCCGTGGAATACAATATTTCGTCGTATCATTGTCAAGTCCTTATATGCGCACAGGAAGTCATCGAATCCGCAGACATTGTGAAAACCGGTGCCAACATCCTCAGTGAGTTTCATGCCAGATAATGAATCTACATTCCATACGACAGTCTGTTAGACGACGGCGAAAAACTTTACAAGGACTTTGGGATTCGAGCAAAGGGACTCGTGGAACTCGGTGCATTTGCCACCAAGGCCGATGATGAATTTAGCGCTGTTTACAATCGAGAAATTGTTAGCCTCTCCAAGATGGTTGCCATGTACCTCGGAAGGACCCTGCTCAAAGGTAAAGTGCGCACCTCAAATTGGGAGGCAGACCTTTCTCGCGGCATGGTTGAATGTGAGGCAACTTGTCACCCGATCTATGATGTCCGAGTCATTCACACCATGGTGCCCAGACGCAGCAAATGATTGTCACTGCGCACTCATGGTGTATGATAAATTGCAGGATATCGCTGACAAGAGCGGCAAGACACTCGATGTATCAACGTATTCGTGTCAAGTGAATCCTCGCTCATCCAAACTTAACCCACCCTCGCTCGCCACCCACCCGCAAAGCCTCACCACCCCGACAAGACCATCTATTCCACACTACTGTATACCCGAACCTCCTCGACCACAGCAACTCCGTGCATACAAGTTATGGCACTTGGACAGGATGCCGCTCTGCCAAATGTGTATGACGCTCCGCACGGGCGGTCGCATCGAGCCACTCAAAGAGAGCACGGTCATGTGAGTTCCGGGTTGCTTGTACCTGTGTCGGTGTTCCTCTTTTTTCCTTGTCACTCACTCATGCCATGCTTCGGAACTGGCTCAGATCGTACGTGATCGGGGCTTTACAGGCAGATCCACGATTGCCATACGACATGAATGACCTCAAGGCGCTCGTGCTCATGGAAGCGAGCAGTTGGCAACGGCATCGACAGTGGATTGCATCGCGTGAATGATGACGCATATTCCTTGACGCCGATGATTATCTACACATCTATAAGTAAATGCTGTCTTTTTGCGATTCGCTCAATATAGCTATTTCCGCTTTATGATGTGCCGTCCGTCTATGATCAATGCTGGTCGACTATACATACAATATGGTAGTGACCATATATAAATGTCAAGAACGGCCAAGTGGGGCACGACGCTTGAGACCTGCCAACGAGAACAGTGGGCCCTTGCGGACCCGGAAAAAGTACATGCCTGCGAACATCAATAAGACCTATCATTGTACGTCAGTCTCAATTCTCGCATCAGAGCAGGAGAGAGAGAGAGAAACCAATAACCGTACATTGAATGCAGACACGCCAAGAATGATGCCCAAGTCCCTCCAGTGGTGTGCATACGTTATGTTAAAGCTTAGTCGCATGAACTCGTCGGTTCCGCGGAATGGACAAAACGCACATGCGGAGGTCGCCTTCGAATCTGTGAGGTAGCCGCCCGCGACGAGAATGTACGGATCCATGTAAGCCCCACAACTCATTCCCGAGGGTGGTTCGATCGTGACAAGCTCATTGGGCGCACAGGTGATTAGTTCATGACCGAGGGCTGGAGCGAGGCGTCAGCGCGTTCGTGAGCGAGCGGGCACAACGGAACCCACCTTGACCCAAGAGACCGTCGATGATGTACGTGAGAGGGGAGATGTAATACATCCATTTCCACCACCCCAGTGCAGAATATCGTTGCAAGACACCGTTGCTGTATAGTACAGTATTCGTTTATCAGTACGATCCCGCACGAAGAAAAGAACGCGTACAAGATGATGATGAACGAGAACACAGTGCTAAGCAGCGTGGTCCCCATGACCGGAGTCGGGGATATCGCCGCAATGGCTTGTCCGAATGTGGTAGTGTACAACGGGAATAAGATGGGGTAAAAGAGATATGAAGAGCCGACATGTGAAGAGCTAAAACCAGCGGTCCAATACCAGCAAAAGAAGAGCAAGGACGAAGCAAGAAAATTCCATGGGATTTCCACCAGGATCTGGGACACAAGGAATGCAGACCAGGTGAACATTCTTGAAGGAGACTCTCGGATCTCATACACGGTTCGGTTTTCGATGAATTTTCCCTGCATCTGCTGTGCTAGTGAAAAACCGAACAGCAATATCATGTATACCGACTGTGTTCAAGGGACGTTAGTAAATTTCTTGCATTTAGGTTCATGCGATGAGTACGCACAAAAAGTTTGTTCTGACAGCCTTGCAGAGAGTTCGTTGCTCGAAATATTGTGAATCCAATGACGGCCCCAGAAACGATGGAAACGATCAGCTTCGAGTAAATGTACGTCGGATTGCGCCAGTAACACACAAAACCACGGTGAGTGAGCAAAGTGAGTTGCTTCATCCAGGAACTTGCAAACTTGGACTGTGTCGCAGTATTTGTAGTGGAACGAGATCGTCCCTCTTGATGAATACGCTCAATCTCTCTGTTCAGCTCTGCTGCTTCCGGCGATTCTCTCCAAATCGCGTTCCAATCGATCGTACAGACTGCGGTCGCACCAGCTCCAATGACTTCTAACACGTACTCGGCCCTGTGTTGTGCATCCCAGTAAACTGAAGCGGTGATGTAGCATCCTAGAAAAGTACTCACGGATTTGCATCTTCATGGCACCAAGGTGCTCCATTCCGCTCAAAGTACTTGATCATTGTCGTTGACCTCTCTCCGATGTCGCCAAAGTACACTGTCTGTCCACCCTTTCGCAACAACAGTAGACGATCAAAAATCTGGAAGAGTTCACCAGAGGGTTGATGAATTCTATGCACATCCGCTATCGTGAACCCCGTTCACCCAACACGCTTCAATCGGACTCACGTGCAAAGTATAGCTTGTCCACTGTCTGCCAGTTCACGAAGGAAAGTTACGATAGCCCAGGCAGACTGGGAGTCAAGACCAGATGTGGGTTCGTCCAGGAAAAGTAATAGCTTTGGCTACATTTAGTCCCTTGTCAACTAAACGCACGATGAAATCATTCAAAATGTTACCTTTGCGGCCAGTTCGACACCAATGGTAACGCGTTTCTTGTGCTCGACATCAAGCGAGCCAACGATAGCATCTGCATGGGCCTCCAAGCCACACATCTTGAGACACTTGTCAACACTAGTCACATACCATCGTTTAGAGGTACAATTGATTGAATAAAGATTAAGACATACCACGCTTCCTTCTCGGCAATTGGAACGGATGAGGGCTGGCGAAGTTTCGCGGAGAATAGAAGGG